>JABJVR010008939.1:0-10248 GCA_025773905.1 Chitala chitala
CCCCCCCCCCGCCCCCCCCCCGCCCCCCCCCCGGCGGCGCCCGCGCCACCCCCCCCCGCGCGCGCGACCCGCGGGATAGAAAGAGAGAAAGAGAGAGAGAGAAAACTTATTGAGTTAGTTATAGGTGGCTGTAGTTAATGTTTTAAAGTTTCCAGATGTGTAATATCCATGGAATACTTATAATGTGCACCAAACGAATGTAGCTTTTGTAAATGATGGGTCTCCCTGTGGACATAGTTAATGAAAAATAAAAATGAAAGCCTTTCGTTGGTTATATAACAACACATATTTAGTGTTTTTAGGAAATTAGCACCACGTTTTGATGACTAAACTCTCACCGGCAGGTACCTGCATTACGTGTGGGACTTGGGCAATGGGGCTCACCTAATCAAGGGTAATTCCAACAAGCCCCTGAATGACAACCACTGGCACAATGTGATGATATCACGGGATGCCAACAACCTCCATACGGTCAAGATCGACACCAAGGTCACCACCCAGACCACCGTGGGTGCCAAAAACCTCGACCTTAAAGGTAGGGTTGGTTCAGCTCATCTGTATCACGTTCCACTACCTGCAGCATAGATGAAGCATTAACTGCTTCTTTCCATTGCGTTATTGTAATGAACATAGACAGTCCAGAGGTATCCTGAATTTATTGGTCTGGGTTTTGCAATCACAAACTCTTTTATTTGGTGGCTCTCTTGGGTTTTTGTTCTTGTTAAATTCTTATTACATCTCTGCTTTAGAACATCCATGACTGACATTTCTGCTCTTTCTCACAGTAAATGACAAAATATAAAGTTTGAATCCATTTTAACCCAGCAAAAGAGAGTTGACCATTAATGTCAGCTGTGACATTGCAGTTTGTTTCCCCCCCCCCCCACCTGTTAGGTGACCTGTACATAGGCGGAGTAGCTAAAGACATGTACAAAGATCTTCCAAAGTTAGTGCATGCACGAGAAGGCTTCCAAGGCTGTCTGGCATCACTGGATCTTAACGGACGTCTGCCTGACCTGCTGTCAGATGCCCTGAGCAGCATGGGCCAAGTGGAACGTGGCTGTGAAGGTGAGCAGGGTTCGAGCAGGATGAGGTAAAGGTCACCACTAGGACATGACAGAAAGCTCAAGTTGAGGCCTTTACCCTCCACTCTGATACTGTACTCTTCTGTATCAACCCTATTTTCATAACCTTGAAAATCTTTCTTGCATATTGACATTTTAACATTTTTTCCTTTCCTTTTCCTGTTTCTCATTAAGAGAAACAATTGTTTTCATTGTTTTTATTGAAGCAAAAGCAGGTCTACTTGTGTGTTTAGCATTTAGGGAGCCTCGTTTTTAATGTGGGATGGCGTCATTGTAGCTGCTGATGAAATTAACTCAACTGTTCAGATATTTGACTGTTGTAGGAATATGTGAGTAATTCAGCTATGTGTTGTGAACAGAAACATCCAGTGACAAAACTGTATTTTGAGATATACTATATTGTACATTTGCATCATATTTTGCTGGGCCGAAATGAGCATAAGAATCGTAATTATACCTTCTCAAATAGCAGGAAGGTCAGTTGAGTGCAGTTACTTTGCAAGATGTCAGACTTACTCAGGCTCTCTGAAACATGTCTCACGGCCATCTCATAATATCCCTTAATTTGTCACCATGAAACAAAGCTGCTCGGCTTCATGAATAAACACACTGCTGTGTTTATACTCCCCTGCTATGCTGATTTCGTGGAACTGTGGACTCTCTCTCTCACTTCCATTCCAGCACTCTTACTAACTTTTTTGTTTTTTTTTCTTTGGGTGTGGCCTACAACAGTTGCATTGGTGAAAGCTGACTTGCAAGGTAGATAGACTTGTTTGTTTGAGTGAAATCTGAAGCCCTGCTTCACAAGCCCCTCCCTGTTATTCTGTCAATCACATTATTTGCACAATTACTGGAGAAGCTCCATCATAGCAGATCAAATGATTGGGTGGCATCTTAGCTGCACAACAGGGTTGGCAGTCTTCAAGTCTGCTTCACTGTGTCTTATAGCTGTAATTCTTGTGACACCACAGACTGTTTGGCTGAGCACCCTTCCCTCCATCTCTTTCCTTTTCAACGCATGTTGTCTCTAGTTGATGCCCTCCTTCACACTTCATCACTGCATGGTTTTCAAACCACAAATGCCTGTCATTGTATGAAAAAATAAGGTTCAGCTGGTATGTGGACCACTGTTTTACTGCATGGCTGTAGACTGAAATGAACTTATCGAGCAGTAAATAACGTGGTAGCTTGTTGTGGAGCACTGAACTACAGTCCAGGAGGTAAATACATCAATGAGATTGTAACAAGGTCTTCATTCTTCAAGTCGTATTTTGACATTTGAGTAGGATAAAACGAGACACTGTCCATAAAAAAGCGAAGAGAAGACATAGTGGACAGAAAACTGCTGATAGGTGTTTAGTGTATCTGGATATTATAGAACAAAAACACGTGTCAGGGTCACTGAAACTAGAGAGAAAGGTTGCTCAGTGAGTTTAACATTTGATTGGTCAATTGTTTTGTCTGTCTGTTGGCCAGGCCCTAGTACCACCTGCCAAGAGGACTCATGCTCCAATCAGGGTGTGTGCCTGCAGCAGTGGGAGGGGTTTAGCTGTGATTGCAGCATGACCTCCTTTGGAGGGCCCCTTTGCAGTGATGGTAAGGCTCCGCCTCCCTCTCTTTGCATCTTCTTGTGTCTCCTGCCTTCCAGAAAAACATAAACACCTTGAGTGAACTTTTCACATAGTGGTGTATTTGTAACTGAGCTCAGCACCATGAGCCCAGTAATTACAGAAGCCCACTGTAGTTTTGTCTTGTAGCCATGCACCACTATGGTTGGGTGTCCCATCCAGGGCTTGCCTTATCTTGTGCACTGTGTTGCACAGGATAAAGTGCTTTGAAAACGAATGAATTAATGAGTGAATAATTGGAAAAGTGAGTGGATGAATGAATTAATGAGTAAGTGAATGAATGAATGGGTGAAGGAATGAACAAACAAATGAATGAGTGAATGAACTGATGAATAAATTAGGGAATAAATGAATAAGTGAATGTATGAACAGTCTGTAATCTTGAACTAGTGTGTTATCAAATGTGTAAGAAATTCAAATGTGTGAAAAAATAACGTTCAGTAGAAGTGGTTCAGTCAAGACAGGACATGCGACAGTTTCAAAGGGTTACAGTGTGTTTCACTGCTTCATACAGACAAAACAGAAAAAGCCTCAAGTTTTACAGTATCCACAATTCCAAAATAAATAAAAATGTTATAGCATATTTAAATGTAGCAATATAGGAACAGTGATTGAATATCTCAAAAAAGTCTCCTGGTCTTTAACAAAAGCATTGATTGACCAGGGTGCAGGCTTGTAACAAGAAAACATGAATACACCCTTGCAAGACCTTGCAGAGTCAATTAATATGCCCTATTTTCCTATAGTCAATTTTTGTGAACACACACACACACACACACACACACACACACACACAGAGACACACACACACATACACACACAGCTCAAGCACCAGACAGCGATACATTGTAATTCTTGAACAAACATGGCATGATACTTTATTGCCTCCTTGTGGAAATCTCCAGAACTGCAGATTCCTTTCCAGCTTGATTTTTTTTCTCTCCTAATGTCTTCCTTGGCCTGTACAGTTAAATGCGAGGGAGGGGGAGGGATAGGGAGAGGAAGGGAGGGAGGGAGAGGGAGAGGGAGAGGGATGGATGGATGGATGGATGGATGGAAGGAAAAAAATTTTATAATCCTGTTTCATTTAATTTACTCCCTGAATCCATGCACTGCAAAGAGGCCATCTGAGTCTGAAGTAAGTGAGCAGAACAGAGGAGAATGAAATGACCCTTTAATTTCCAGCTTGGACATCAACACTCTGCAGATATGCAGAGTCAGCCTCTTCACGTCGTATCCCTGTACCTCAGTTGCTGTTTGGGTGGAAGCACATCCCAAGCTGGGAGCCATTATTCTGTAGCCTTTACTGAAGCTCACACCACTGGGGTCATTCAACTCACAGTAGTTTCTTGCATCACTGTGAATACACTCAGTGGTGATGATGAACTTGCATTCTGGCTGTAATTAGCAGATAAATTAAATGTAAAGTTACTGAATTTTTCTCTGCATGTAAATTGGATTTTCTTTTACTTGCTGAGACCTGGCTGAAGTCTGGGGATCTCAGTGCATTTACTGAACTGCCTTTGCCCGGTTGCTCATTTTTCAATACCTCACATGCCTCTGGCTTTGGTGGGGAGTGGCCGCTGTTTTTAAAAACCATTGTAACTGCAGATTATGCCCAGTTGCCAAAAATGTGAGTTTTCAGTTGCAAGTGTTTATTATGGACTTTTCCTGCCCTGTAAAATAATGTTTTTTTTTCTGGAGTTTTCTGACTTTTTGTGTCCTGTTGTTTCTAAGTATGAGAAATTTCTGCTTTGTGGGGATTTTAATATTCATGTTTGCTGCCCTGAAAATCAACCAGCTAGAGAATTCCTAAACAGTTTGGACTCTTTGGACTTTTGTGCAACTGGTGGCTAAACTGACCCGTGAACATGGATCAAAGTGGATGTGGTGATGAGATTTTTGACACCTACATCTCAGATCATTTTCCAATAATTTCTGATTGTGTGGCCCCTCCACCCTTGGACAAGCCCCGCACCCCTGCTCATTTCCAATAATTTCTGATTGTGTGGCCCCTCCACCCTTGGACAAGCCCCGCACCCCTGTTCTTATCTCATGTCTTAACCAGTCTGCAGAGATCCAGAACACTGCCCTAATGTGGTTTCGATCTTATTTATTCAATAGTTCAGTAATCCAGAAGCATAGTTTGTCTTTTCGTTGTTACATAGATGATTTACAAATTTATCTGTCATTGAATCAAGACAGAGATGATCCATCTCGTTTCGACGAGAGCAACACTGAGCTCATTGTCTTTGGAACTACAGAGCAACACCATGATTTGACTTCATTAGCCCAGTCGAGTAATGCCATGAAAAATGTAGGTGTTACATTCGATGTTGGCTTAAAATTTGTCAAGGCAAGCTTTTCCAGCTGTACCTCCTGTCAAAGGTAAAGCCATTTATATCACATGTTGTTCTGGAAAGTCATCTAGACTAGGCTCCTGTAATGCACTTTATGCTGGCATGAGTCAGGGTTCCCTTGCCTGCCTCCAGTCAGTACTCAATCCCACGGCTCATTTTTTAACCCACACTCCCAACTGTGAATATATTACTCCTGTTTTGCATTCCTTACATTAGCTTCTAGATCATTTTAGGGTTGGTTTTAAACTTTTGTTTTTAATGCATTTTATCTCTCCAAGCATTTGCATCTTCATACCCAGAACAGATTCCTTGGGTCCTCTGAGCAGAAACTGTCGTATGTCCGCAGGACGAGATGTAAACTCTGGGGTGGTCGCCCTTTCTCTGTAGTGGCTCCCAATCTGTGGAACTTGCTACCTTCTGAAATTCATTCCATTTCAGACCTTGGTCTTTTTAAAGTTAAATGTAAAATTTATGTCATATTTATTGTTCTTGTTATTTTATGTAAAATGCTTTGATTAACCTCTAGATATTTTAAGTTCTATATAAATAAAGTTTATTTGATTCGACTTGACTCATCACATATAGAACTGATGGTAGAAATTGATAACTGAATCAGAATATAGCAGTAGTCTTCTTTAACAAAGGGCAATGTTAAAATTTACATTTTTGTTAATTTTCTAAAGCATGAATAATGAAGGCTTAAACACACTCAGCAAATCCACACAGTGTGAAGGCTCACACACACACAGTATGCACATAATCACACATATTTAGGAGGATGACTGAATTCTAACAGTCGTTTTTGCTCTTTTGCCTGTAGTGGGAACAACATACATATTTGGACGTGATGGAGGGATGATTGTGTACACTTGGCCACCCAATGAGAGGCCAAGCACCCGGTCTGACCGCCTCGCTCTTGGGTTCAGCACTCAGCTGAAGGAAGCTCTTTTGGTGCGGGTGGAGAGCTCGTCTGGTTTAGGAGATTACCTCCAGCTGCACATTGTAAGTGTTAATGAAACGCTACAAGTGTGACAGGCACAGTTGTGGGTCACCAACAGATTGATAGAAAAGATCATGATGAAAATTACCTGTTTATAAAGTCAAGAACAATAGTATAATGACTCAGTTGTTCAATCTGTCACCTTAAATCTCTCAGGTTCTGACTTTGAATGTGGCACTTTGAGACTCTGAGATGTTTTCCCCATCCATATGTGATTGTGTGTGTGTGTGTGTGCGTGCGTGCGTGCGTGCGTGCGTGTGTGTGTGTTGGGTTGGTGCTTTATGCTCTCTGGGATAGACTCCAGGCAGGCACACTCCCCTTTATAAGTGGTTAGAAAATATTTTTAAAAAAGTAAAAATATAGGTTTTAATAACAGCATTAGTACTACATTTGATATATTGGATCTCTGTGGTAATCATACAATCGATGTTTGTCTGGAAAACCAGCTGTACAGTATCTAATACGGGCCAAACCCTAAACCTAACCATAACCCTAACCCTAAACCCTAACCCTAACCCTAATACATGCCTTTTGCCCTCTGGTGGATTATTGGTCCAGTACATGCAGTATAGTTCAATTAAACACGCAGTCAGAATTGACAGTCTTCTGGAAGTAGCTCACCTCTGTTTTCAGGGTGAACTCTTTGCCAATTTTGAAAAATGTATGGAAAGAATAACATTTGTTGCGTTAGTAATCTTTCAGAATTACCTGTTATACCTTTTATACTCATATTTTTTATATTATTTTATATACTTTTATTACTTGTCCTCACCACTTTGCTGTACCCATGCTGGTGTAATGCTGAATTTAATAAAGGATTATCTTATCATCTTATCTTATCTATTTTAGTAATTTACACAAGTTACAGTCAAAAAATGTGCCAAAATGTATAATAAAGACAGGTTGAGGACCAGGCAAAGCTAAGTATTCACATGTGTAGAGCGACACACATTACATACAGAGCCCATGTGCACCGGTACAGAACAGGTACACACAAACACACATGTGTAGAGTGACATACATTACATACAGAGCTCATGTGCACCCGTATAGAACAGGTACACACAAAAAAACACATGTAGAGCGACACACATTACATACAGAGCCCATGTGCACCCATACAGAACAGGTACACACAAAAAAACACGTGTAGAGTGACACACATTACATACAGAGCCCATACAGAACAGGTAGACACAAAAACACATGTAGAGCGACACACATTACATACAGAGCCCATACAGAACAGGTACACACAAAAAAACACGTGTAGAGCGACACACATTACATACAGAGCCCATGTGCACCCGTACAGAACAGGTACACACAAAAACACATGTAGAGCGACACACATTACATACAGAGCCCATACAGAACAGGTACACACAAAAACACATGTAGAGCAACACACATTACATACAGAGCCTATACAGAACAGGTACACACAAAAACACGTGTGTAGAGCGACACACATTACATACAGAGCCCATGTGCACCCGTACAGAATAGGTACACACAAACACACATGTGTAGAGTGACACACATTACATACAGAGCTCATGTGCACCCGTATAGAACAGGTACACACAAAAAAACACGTGTAAAGCGACACACATTACATACAGAGCCCATACAGAACAGGTACACACAAAAACACATGTGTAGAGCGACACACATTACATACAGAGCCCATACAGAACAGGTACACACAAAAACACATGTGTAGAGTGACACACATTACATACAGAGCCCATGTGCACCCGTACAGAACAGGTACACACAAACACGTGTCACATAACCAGTTTCCTAAATGGTTATTTTGTTGTCATAGTGCACGTGTGGTGTGAAAGGTCACCTGGATGGTTTTACGTAGTCTATATCTGCTGTTAAATTGCTCATTGGTTTGTGTAAATTTGCAGAGTACAGTGTGGTTTCTGCAAGCCCAGACACACTGCTGTTACATAGTACGGTTATTCTGGTTGTACGTCCCAAAACATACCAGCATCCGAGTAATACATAGTCCTGTTAAGTAAAGGCGTCAGGGGTAAGACTGTCAGCTAATTTAAAAATACGGGCATGGCTGTTGGCAAGAAATCACATGATGCAACAATGTAACACTATTTGGCAATAACGTGCTGAAGCGCCATGTGCCTGTTTCCATGGTGATGTGTCCTGTGTTCTAATGTGTCGTGGTGACATTTAAGGCAAGTTAAAATTCACATCTCTTCAAATTAAGTGTGTAGTTTGTTTGCTGAATTTATTATAAGGTTTAGAACTGTACACATTGGCTGGGATAGAAAACCGTAGCTCAAAATGCAATCAAAGTGATAACATGGTTTTTGCAAAGCATATGAAAGCTGAACTTTAGTGCAGAAAATATATATTAAAAGTAATAGCATTTTTTTTCAGCAGACTTTAAACTCATAATGACAGAAGTAGAACTATAGAATGAAGATTTTCTTTAGTGACAAGGTACAATTACCAAAAATGTAGAGAAGCTGTAACACTTACAGTTTTCCTGATCCTTTTTGTCACTTAGTGTCCCTAAGACCAGGACTTGTTTAAACACACAGTAACGGCGAACCTACATAGGAAACCTAACTGTTGGCTCTGCTCTTTTGTCCTGTAGGAAAAAGGGAACATTGGTGTTATATTCAATGTGGGGACAGATGACATCTCTATTGTGGAGACAGCCAAGTTTGTCAATGATGGAAAGTACCACACTGTGAGGTTTACTAGAAGTGGAGGCAATGCAACCTTGCAGCTCGATGACCTTCCCGTGATGGAGCGCTACCCTACAGGTGAGGTGTGCACAGCATCGCATGGCCAACGTTGTGTTAATCTCTTTCGAACTCACCGTGGACTTGAGTATAAGGTATGAGTTTGTTTTCATTCAGAAATGGTGTAAAACCTCCTGAAAATCCATTTATTTAGTTTTACTGGTATCATTTAACTTGCTGAAATGCTTTCACAAAAGCTTTAAAAAACTTTATATCTATTTATAATTTTAACTATATTTAATTGTATTTTTTGACATTGTCATCTGCAAAAAAATTGCAAAAGGTAATTTTTAATATACATTCTTTATAGGTGAAGTTACTTGGTAACAAATGAACCCTAACTGTTGATTTTTTGGTAGAAAGTCCACAAATAACTTTCTGCAGTGCAAGCTGGGGGTCAGTTACCCTTCAGAGGGTCTCGGTGTCTTCAGGTCAATGTGACACTCTCATTGTGTGTTGGAGGGGCAAACCTGCACCCAGACAAACATGTCCACAAGGCAGAACAGACAGTTTTCTAGAACAGTAAAATAGACTATTTTTCAAACACAGAAAGATACTTATATAGTTTGAATCTGAAATACTAGTCATACAACCAACAATCTTATTTGCACAATTTGGTGAAACAAGAATTGTTTATGCATGGAAGTATCAACTACGATACCTACGATAGTCAACAATTAATGTGAAAAAGGTGTGTTAGATTAGATAGATTTTTGGATTTTCTCATTCTCGCTGTCATTAATCTTTCAGAAGCACCAGAACATTCAAGGTCTGAATCTGGTGGCTTCTCTCTAAAGACTAAAGGAAATGATGTTGAGTGATGAGGCCAGGCTGAGCACACAGCAGCTCTTCTGCTACACGTTCTGCTATGTGTCGTCCTACACGTTCCGATATACGTCATCCCACGCATTCTGCTGCACGTTGTCCTACATGTTTTTCTGGGCATTCTGCTACAATTCTGCTACATGTTCTGCTATATGTTCGTTCTGCTACGCATTTTGCAAGTTGTCCTTGACATTTGTTACATCAATTGTTGTCAAGCATTCGTTTTGCTACGCTTTCCTACACGTTTTGCTAAACATTGTCCTATTTGTTTTGCTGTGTCTTCTGCTGTATGTTCTGCTACATTTTCTCCCACGTTCTCCCGCATTTTCTGCTGTGTGTTTTGATACATTTTCTGTTACACTTTCTGCTACATGTTGTCCTACACAATGTGTTTACATTTTTTGCGTTCTGCTATGCTTTCTGTGCACCTTTTCCTACATGTTCTCCTATGCGTTCTGCTACATGTTCTGCTACATGTTCTGCTGCACCTTTTCCTACATGTTCTCCTACGCGTTCTGCTACATGTTCTGCTACATGTTCTGCTGCACCTTTTCCTACATGTTCTCCTAC
>JABJVR010008940.1:0-10247 GCA_025773905.1 Chitala chitala
ACTAAATATTCCATGGTCAACTGTTAGTGGTATTATAACAAAGTGGAAGCAACTGGGAACAACAGCAACTCAACCACGGAGTGGTAGGCCACGTAAAATGATAGAGCGGGGTCAGCACATGCTGAAGCGCACAATGCGCAGAAGTCACCAACTGTCTGCAAAGTCAATAGCTACAGACCTCCAAACTTCATGTGGCCTTCAGATTAGCACAACAACAGTGCATAGAGACCTTCCTGGAATGGGTTTCCATGGTCAAGAAGCTGCATCCAAGCCTTACATCACGAAGTGCAATGCAAAGCATTGGAAGCAGTGGTGTAAAGCACGCCATCACTGGACTCTAGAGCAGTGGAGATGTTTTCTCTGGAGTGACGAATCACGCTTCTCTGTCTGGCAATCTGATGGATGTGTCTGGGTTTGCTGGTTGCCAGGAGAACAGTACTTGCCTGACTGCATTGTGCCAAGTGTAAAGTTTGGTGGAGGGGGATTATGGTGTGGGGATGCTTTTAAGGGGTTGGGCTTGGCCCCTTAGTTCCAGTGAAGGGAACTCTTAAGGCATCAGCATACCAAGACATTTTGGATAATTTCATGCTCCCAACTTTGTGGGAACAGTTTGGGGATGGCCCAACATGTTCCAACATGACTGCGCACCAGTGCAGAAAGCAAGGTCCATAAAGACATGGATGAGCAAGTTTGGGGTGGAGGAATTTGACTGGCCTGCACAGAGTCCTGACCTCAACCTGATAGAACACCTAACCTGAATTAGAGCAGAGACTGCGAGTCAGTCATTGTCATCCAACATCAGTGCCAGACCTCACACATGCGCTTATGGAAGAATGGTCAAACATTCCCACAGACACACTCCTGGGAAAAAAGCCTTGTGTACAGCCTTCCCAGAAGAGTTGAAGCTGTTACAGCTGCAAAGGGTGGGCCAACTCAATATTGAACCCTACAGATTAAGACTGGGATGCTATTAAAGTTCATGTGCATGTAAAGGCAGGCGTCCTAATACTTTTGGCAATACAGTATAACTGGAGTAGCAACCCTAATTCAAGCATGCAAAGCTGGTAGCAATTTTAGAATCAAAATCACTAATATAGGTGGTCCTATGAAGTAGTCATTAAATTCAACAGAAATCAACTTTACTTAGTGCCTTTTGCAACAAGTTGCCTCAAGGTGCTTAAGAGTAACGAATTGCAGTTATCACAAGGAATTAACACTAGCTGTAATAATTAAAGTTAAGTTAAAGCCAGTGAACAACAGAGGAGAGGAACCAAAAACTCTAAGGTGTAAAGATAGAAAACCTGCTGGAAGGACAGAAATCTCTGTAGCACTCCACCATTCAGTGCCATAGAGTGTCTACACATGAGCACTTCTGAGTGAAAGACATACTAGAACGCTTTTGGAGTTTTTATAATTGCATGAAAAATGTTTGGGAAAACTTTTGAATTTTCTGGCCTGTGCCTCACATTCCATATGTAGTGAAACCCAGGTACCACTCTTCCATCTGGGAAACAAGTCCACTGTCCAGCCCCCTCGGGTATGCTAGAATTACAGAATACAAAGTTAATATAAGGACTATAAATGTGAATGGCAATACGAAATCTGTCTTGTTTGCAGGATTCCTTGGGCAAAAGCATCATCTGGGGGTGTTCACTTATCAGTGACTCTAACAAGGCATTCCAATTCAAAGGTGCCCAGAGAAGCACTGAATAGATATATTGGTGGAGAAGAACTACAAAGAGGGGTTAGAACATAACAGAAACACTAGTAGTCACATGACAGAACACCAGAGGTGAATTGGCCAGGAGCATGGACAGTGAGCTATGGAGACTGTTGTGGGAAAACTAAATCAAAGAAGTAGGTTTTCAGTTGAGATTTAAAGACTGAGATTGATGCAGCATCCCATATAAAGACAGGCAGATTGTTCCATAATCTAGATGCTCTGTAACTAAATGCTCTAGTGCAAATACTTTTATGTATGTGTCGAAAAAAAAGGCCTGCATTCTTAGACTAAGGAAAAATTTGGTATGTATACCGGTGCTTGATCTTTGAGTGTCTTATGTGTTAAAAGACCTTTGTGATCAGTCCTGTACTTAACGGGAAGCCAGTAGGTTAAAAGGTCACGGGTGGTCTGGCGACTATTCCAGAGAGCAATGCAGAGTCCTGAACAGTACGCTGAACCATTGAAAGACAAAATAATCCATGGAAACACTAAAGACAAGTTATAACTTCCATATCTCGTCTGCGGGAGGAAATCAAAGTACCTGGAAGAACATGCAAACTCCACATACAAATACAAAAATCCAGATTGAAGCCCATGATCCTACAGGTGTGAGGAAACAATGTAATGCACTGCACCGTGTCACCATAGTGCCTGAGAGAACCCCATTTTTATTATACAAAATAATTTATTTTTATAAAACATTAAAAAATTTTTGAAAAACCTGGTAGAAAGCAGGCATAGCCTTTGACTGGTACTTTCTGTGTTTAAAACAAATGGCAGCTCATAAAGTTAGCTCAGTAAAGCTATAGAAACTGAAAGTTCTCAGTTGCAAATGATTGGTCTGTACACAGATACAAAATCTTAGTTTCTGGATACTGTTTTCATTAATGGCTGCAGAAGGAGTAAAAGCGAAGCGACGATACCCAACAGCCTCGAACCCCCAAAAAACTGGTCTAAATGTTTTTGATCTGCTTATGATTTTAATTTTGAACTGTCTGACATGAACTTCCACTCTTAAATGTTCCCAAATACTAGCCTGGTAATAATATTTTCTTATCAACAAGTTAATGTAACCAGGAGTTTTACACTAGGGAGAAATCAGAGAAAGCAATCAGAAAATGACACGTTAGTTTAGTATTGTTTAGGAAATTTATTTAGGGTTTTTTTTAACCAGAAAAGATACATGGTGCCTGCTTTGAAATTCTGGTTTAGGCTAATTTCTGTGATCCATATTTAAAATATACTGTTTAATTAGAAGAACTCCATTACAGTTCAAATGTAATGACACAAAACAGTTAGGCTGAACTAATTGTAGTTTGATTTGTTAATAGTCTACTTTAAATGGAAATTCAAACTTTAGCATTTTTGTAATGCATAATAGTTAACACACCATTTGAAACAGTCCAATTTTTAATTAAGAGCATGTATAAGACTTTGTCCATAAAAAAACGTTGCTTGTTTATACAGCAACCATAAGTTTTTTTTCAACGCAAAACATTTACAAAAAAATTTTTACACAACAAAACTTCAACAGTGCTGTGAAAAATCCATCACGAGAAACAGGATTACACTGGTAGTCGTTTTCTAAACTTTGTTTTTAGTCATACTGATAAATGCCAAATATGAATGTAAAAACATAACATACACATCAACGGTGCTTTATTAGTTATTAGTATGTAGTCTTTTTATATCGATTCACACTGCCTTAGCATACTTTAAGAGATGCAAATGTTTTGCTTCCTACGTATTCTTTACTGCTGTCAAACATATTGTAGACTCTATATCGAGGATAGCTGGCTTAGTAATCACTCTCGCAAAAATTCTGTGGCTTTTGAGTTAGCAGACCATGTTGACTGCTTGGGTATTAACTTCTCCGTGACAGGTGTCAGAATATTCCAGTGATAATGTACTCAGTAAACTTCAGTGACAGTTTGGCAAAACCAGTAATCAGTACTTTTCAACTCTGCATGCAATTCGCTAATGCGGAAGTAATAACACGATTTCGTTACAAAAGCCTTTTGGTTACTATAAAGGAGTACTATATTGTGCATTACAAGCACAAGTTATTTAAACGTACTCCTACACAAATCACGTGTCTATTGACCTCTGCCGTCTTCTGAAAAGCGAGTTCTTGTCCTATTTCTAAGTGTGTCCTGAAAGATGCCTGATAAAAGAGAAACCAAATACATGTTTAAACATTCCCAATCTTTCGTCATTTCACTCTAAAATTTACAAAATTTAAATAAATATTTACTGTTAGATGATCACTATGGTCGCGTGATCACCTAATTATATCTGTTACAAAATTAAGAGCATCTATATTTCATTTCTTCTTTTTCACTCAGGCAATTTTATAGTCGACTATGTACCAGGAGTCTAAGCGTGACCTTTACAGCAGTTGAAAACACAGGATGGATACATAGGGGGAATGGATAAGGCACACTAGTGTATGAATTAAAGCTAATGGGGATTGCAGTGAATCGGGGTTGCTTGTCCTAATTATTAGTAACTTTTTAAAAAGGGCTTATGTGCTCCGAGGATTTTGGATTAGGAGTGTTTAGTGAGATAGTAGGTGTTAAGTATAGTCCCGCACTGCAGCGACATGGTAAGTGGTTTTCAGTGGTTTTACAGGGCGAATACCTCTGTAGAAGCTGTAATGTGCCACCACATTTGTAGATAATCTTTTTTTGTCGCTAATGCAATTAATTTGCATGTTTAAGAAAACGCTGGATACGTTTTGCGTTAGTGGTTTCCAGATAGCGGCTTTACTGTAATATTTCATCCAGGTTAGCTTCAGAACTGCTAGCAGCATCATCAGGTACAAAGATGCTACCTGGGATGTTTTTAGTTTTGTTGCTCAATGTTTGATTTTTCATTTGTACTTCGATTAATTAAGAGTCTAACAAGGTGCCTGTATGATGCATCATTTTGAAGTATAACTCGTGTCGATATTACATGTATTTTAGTTTGTTGAATACCACTTGACCTGTCAGTGTGCTACAGGGTATGGCCCTGTATAGCTGTATGACCTTAAAATGCCCTCAGTTAATGCACTGATAACGGTGAGAAAAAGGCACTTCCGCTAAGAAAAGAATCAACTCACCTGAAGAGCTCCGTGACTTTCATCTCATACATAAACTGCACTGTAATTTATATAATGTTACAGGTACTGCGGTTTCATTTTGTGATTACTTAGATTTTAAAATCAATTAATTCTTCTAGCTTCAAATTAATTGATATGAACTAAAGATCTGTTTTTGAAGTTAATAACGGATGTAACTTTTTCTTTCCATATTATAACTTTATCCTGGGTTTCAGAAGGACATTTCGTAACTAGTTTTAACTCAAGTCTGTTGACAGTTTATAAACAAAGGACTGTTGGCCAAACATACCTGATGTTTTGCTTCAGAAAGGTTGTTTTAGCATTAGGGCATTGAAAAACTTGTTTTGTGTAAAAAAGTGCATTTCCCTGCTTTGAAGTCTTGTTTATTTGTTTATTTTCTCTTGAGACCAAAGTGTTCTGTTAGGCAGTTGGTGATTTATTTAGGTCTGTAGTCAAACCAGTTTTCATTGAGTTTTTGTACGGAAGAGTTATTGTGGTGTTAGTTTCACACACAGGCTGGGTTTGTGTTCTGAACTGTTTACAGATATTGGCAAATTGCTGTGATGTAGTTGGAACGCTTATTCTGAATTTAGGTTTCCTTTATATCTTCTCTAATTTCAGTAAGAAGCAAGAGTGATTATAATGTTGGACCCTCTTTGACTTACAAAAAAACGTGTAACCATACTTTATGTAATGCTATGTAATCCTGACTTAAAAGTTTATACTGTTAGAATACAAAAAAATCATTTGTAAAGATGTTTTAATCTTTTATGTCGTGTAAAAGATGCAACTGAAATCATGAAACCACATTCTTTATTTAAATATTGAGGAGTTCCTTGTGTCTGAACCTTTACTATTGATGTGTGCAAAACATTCTTTTGTAGCTAGTCCATTGCTGTGATTCTTCTTTAGAATTCTTTCAAGGTTGTGTAACCAGCATGTGTAAACAGTATATTAGACTTACCGTAGCCATGGAGCCAAGGGCAGTCCAAAGTGTCCTTAAGTTCTGTTTTTTTACCTTTTGCAATTTAGTGTGCTGCGTGAATGGTGGATGTGGAGTGATTGATTACACAGTAGCAGAGAGGCAATCCAAGTGGTATCCCCATTACCCTAGTGTTGGACTTGTGTAAAAAGGTCTGTTCATTGGTAGATAAGTAATTCCCCATAGTGCTTTAATTTACCCAGCTGCGTGTGTTTCTTTTGCCTCACACTTTGGTTTAAACAGGTAGGGTATAATTGATTCTCTGTTGCTGCCAAAGTACCAAATCCCCAGTGTTGGACTGTCATCCAGTAGTAGGCTTAAGTAATTATTTATCCTTTTGAACGCACTTCTGAGTGAAGTAGGTACATTTGGGACTTGCCCGGCCTGACTCCAGTGAAGGTATAGACTTTGGACTTAAGTCTCCTGAGTAACATGTGGCAGGTGACCAAATCCTTGCACTTCTTCAAGATCTTAGCCTGTACGTAGCAGTTCCAAAAACCCTCAACAGCACATCCTGAGTCATTAAAAGTAACAGTTAAAGTTAGGTGATAAATTTATCAATTAAATCGAGTTTTGTAAGGTGTGTAATAATGAAATTTGTGATTTACTTTAACCTTGGTGATTACAGCACACTGGACATGCTGTCTGTCACACCGCCCCACCTCTTGAACATAATCACACGCATGATGGCAGTGTATGCATCAACAAGTGTATAGCTCACTTGCTTCAAGTGGCAGTGTGTCCTTAGTCATTATAAAGGTGTCTTTTCAGTTATTTGAAAAGACACTGCCACCTTATGCAAACAAACCACTGATCATTGTAAAGTTTGTGGCAACAAAAAGCAGCAACATGAACTTATTCCATCATCTCTGACATCAATGCACACGGAAATGTTTTTGAATGACTATAACTCTGCTTATTAGGGGAAAATGTGTAGTGAGACTGCAATAATGAATAAATTTTTTGTTTTTATGGCCTTTTTTCTGTCTTTGGCACTGAAAATGAAATGGCCCTTTTCAGTGACATCACCAAAACATTTAATTGCAAGATCCATTACTTCCATCAACAGCATCTGAACTGGGATTTAATTTGCCTGTAATTAACATAGTGAAACCTTGTCTGACTTTTACATTTCCAGATTCATAATCTGATTATCTGGGCCATATCTGTGTGCTCCTTCATGGTGCCTGGATGTTTGCTGTGGGGCCCACGCTGGCTCCTGACCCAGTTCCTTCATTGTGGGAAAGCCACTTTGTTGAGACTGGGCAGGTACTAGCTTGGACTCAGTGGGCTCTTATCTGGAAGGCCCGTGTGAGCAGATGAGCTTGTGCTCTGTGCTTGTCTTCCCATTATGTCCTTGAAACTTCATGCGGGAGGGAGATGAAAGTCCCACCTCAGTTTCTGTGTGCTGTGAAGGTACAGCTGTGTACACCTGTGCACATGGCAGCATCTAGTCTAGTGTGCTGCAGTGTGGATAGACTAGCTCGCATGTTGGCTTGACAGGTGTATGCTACCAGCACTGCTTTTGTTTTAGGGTTTTCTTTAACTCCATACAATTACTTTTTGGGAAATTGATACGCACATTTTATTCAGTGAGCAAGATAGGTTTTGAACATTTTAGTGCTATTTTTTAATTAGTGACCACAGATCAGATTTGTTCTCCATCATTCATGAAGATTCAAATGCAAAAGTTTTTGGAAACTCAATTTTGAGGCATCAGGAGATGGGTAGCCTTGGCTTTGGGAATGAGAGCTGTGGGCTTGGGAACCGTACGGTCCTGTCCGGCCAGGCCACTCATTCCTTTCATGGTCCATAATCCTCCTTAATGGTATTCAGGTTCTATAGGACCTGCTGCTACAGACAGAACACAGTGCACTGAACGCTACAGTCATTGCTTGTGAGTTAAGTACAGCAGTCATAGCCAGAGCACATCCAGGTGGAACTGGGTTCTTTGTCATTGATATGTAAAGGCTGTAACATCATATTCATGCAGGTTTATTTGCTTATAAAATGAGGGTTGTTTTACACAGTTGGTAATAAAATTAATGTTTTCATTTTTATGAAATTTTATCCTACCTCACCAATAGCAATAGTGTGTTTTTAAATGCATTAGCAATATTGTAATAAAACGAAGGCAACATCGTACAGAGAATCACACAGAAATCAAACGTTCCCTGTGCTGTTACTAGCTGTCAACTGTAGGATCTCTGTGGCAATACTGGCCTATCACTGACAACTGACTTTTATAGTTTACTATCTTAAGAAGTCTCAAATGTTATTAATAACTTAAGCTCCATTAACATTTCAAAATATATTCTTAATATGGCTGATAAAAAAAAGTGTGTATATGTATATTATTAGTAAATGTATATTTATATTAGTAAATGTATGTATTTACTGGACTTCTCAAGTCTTTTTTTTGGCCCATACCCACCTGTCCTTGGCTGGCTGGGGGTCTGGTTCCCCCCGTCCTGTCTACAACACCAAAAAAGTGTCCCACGCCACAAACTACTGAGTTGTGTTCGTTAGGATGCAGATCTGGTGTGGGCAGGTAACTCCGCAGGGCAAAGCGTGTGGTGGGTCTGCAGGGCTTGGTGATGGTGGTCATGTCCACGTAGAGCCTCTCTGGGCGTGGCACAGTCCGACGCATGCTAACAAGCGGGCCTGCGACCAGGAGACACGGATGCAGGGCTGTGAGCGTGTGTCGCCTGCACGCTGTACGCACACAGGATAGGGGGCTGGTTCTCATTAGCATTCAGCATGGGTATCGCCACACAGAGCTCGTAACTCTCCCTCGGGTGCTCGGTGCCTCCAGCTCGCGGTTCCCGCCTCTCGCGCCGCTCCGCTGCCCGTGTCACTTTGGCTTTGTGTTATTGTCCCCGCTCACCTTGGCTGCGTTGGCCTGGCAGCAGAGATTAGGTACAGTCACGGCGGTATCACCTGCATCACCTGCCAGCAAGGACGTAGTAGCAGGTGTGTGTTTACTGCACATCACCCAACAAGCCGTTTTGTACTTTGACCAAAATTATTTGTCCTGTTCCTCCCAGTTATTTTATCCATCGTAAAACATTAAAGTGATTTGATTTAATGTGACCTTTATTTATTTTTATTGTTATGCAGCCTTTTTTTAAATTTTTTGTTGTTGTTGTTGTTTTTTTTTTTTAAAGAAAATATGACAGAAATGCAATCCCAGACCTTTTATGTAAGTTTCAGTTTGAAACGTGATTTGGTTGAATTCCTACCATTACTTTGTTTGTAGGGCATAAATCGTAGTGTGAAAAGGGCCAAAATGCAGCTTAGATATGAAATTAATTTTAGCAAGTGGGTAACAGAACTGGATGGACTTTTTACAGTTTGTTACTTTGAAAATGTCCCCATTTTGTATTTATAAAGTTCTTCCCTTCTTTCTGCACCAGGGTGTGATTGGCGTGCAGCTGGTGGTCACCATGGTGATGGCCAGTGTCATTCAGAAGATCATACCTCACTACTCCTTTGCCAGATGGCTACTCTGCAATGGCGGGTAAAATGGATGCTCTGCTTCTTTTGATTATATTGCTTTCAAATAACCCTATGACTGAGCTTGAAAAAACGTTTTCTGACCGGCAGCAACACTCTTACTTTATTTATTAACAGACATATCAGTAGCTGTCAATCTGGTATTCAGGTGTTAGGAATTAATTTTCCTGCTTAAGATATGGAACCAAAGAGCATCTTCAAATATTAGGGCATCCCACCCACCCCCCCAAAGGGATGAAGGGCTGGGGTAGTGTAACAAACTCCAGTTTTACTTTCTGTAATTAGTGCCATATGTGTTCTACAGTAAACAGCTTTTCAGAACACGGTTAATAATTAATCAGTGGTTGGTTTTGGCTGCTGAAGTAGTTTCAGAAAGTTTTGGCTGAAATGTGGCCCCAAGTGCCGCTCCAGAGTTTCTTAATGAAGTTTTTATTAATAAATAAACAAACATGAAAAACAAAACAGCACAGTCCCCTGAAACCCATCTGGCACTGGATGGAGTTCAGTGCGACAAGCGGGGGCTGTTTTCCCTCAAAATGAGGGGGCCTTTGTGGGGTTTTTGGCCTTCAAAGCGAGTCATGAAAGATTTAAGCCCATCCCTTAAGGAGGATAACTAGAGCTTTGAAATTTTCGTTCCACTCACTTTGAAATTGACAGAATGTGGAATATTTGGCAACTTTCTGCAGAAAAGTGGTATTCTGAAACGTATGTCAATTTTCTCTGCTTTAATTTCTTTATTAATGGTAAAAAGCCAAAACATTAGGTTAAACACTTGTGGAAATGCATTTAAAGGCTGATAAGCGTGATTTGAAAAAACTAGAACTGTAAATAGCCGCGTTGGTGATCTCGTGTGTGGGTGTGTGTGTGTGGGTGTGTGTGTGTGGGTGTGTGTGTGTGGGTGTGTGTGTGTGGGTGTGTGTGTG
>JABJVR010008941.1:0-10247 GCA_025773905.1 Chitala chitala
TTGTTTTTATTTTGTTTTTTTTTTTTTTTGGTGTGATAGAAATGGGATGTTTTAAGTTTTGTTTGATCACCCACCATCATTTATTTCTTTATTTCTCTTATCATGCATTTTTTCCCCCCCCCCCCCCCCGGGTTCTTCTACATCTTTATGCCTTCAAGGTTAGGAGTTTTATTCATGCCCTGGCACTGTGTGTAGACCTGGCATTTTCTCCCTGTGCTTGTGTTCATGTACTTTGTTTCTCCTCCATGCTGCAAACACATGGTGTTATGACAGTACCTTTAAAATTGCCCTTGGTGTGTGTGTGCATATGTTTGCAGTCTGATGTACTTGTCTGCTCAGGATCCTGATTTTTCTATAGGATTCATGCTGCTTGTGACCCCAGGTGGGGCAAAGTGGATAAAATGAGTGAACCTCCTTTTTCTATACTTCAGTTTTGTCATCAACTTGGCCAACTCATTATGCATTCTTCACAAATCCCTGTCCTTAACTATTCATAAAACATACTATAAGAAGCAGTTGCGGGTACGTCCCACACTCAGGGGTGACACAGGTGAGCTCCACCGGGGAGGTGAACTGTAACCGTTGAGTCGGTGTGCTATGTTCTTAACTACTAAACCTGCCCTTTTACATTGGCCTTATTTCTCCAGATAATTGTTTTGCCCATAAAGTGATTAATCAGGCACCGACCTATGCATATTAGCATCTCAAACAATTTTAAGCAGGAGAGTTGCAATGGGCTCAGGGGAACGTCAGCTTCTGATCAACGTCAACTCTTAATTGCTTTGTTTAAGTGAGTGTTTGGATAATAAGCAGAATCACCTGGCATTTGAGATGTCGAACAGGCCCAAATTAAATTGTCTTCTGAACACTGGGCAACCTGATCTGGTGATGACTGTTTCGGCTTGAAAAGTGTTGGTAAATTCGTTTTGTTCTTTTTATTATTATATTATAGTACTTTATTAATCCCAGTGGGAAATTACTTCTCTGCATTTAGCCCATCCCCTGGGGAGAGCCGTGGGTTGCTAGCCACATGGGGTGCCCGGGGAGCTAGTGTCTGATTGTCTTGCTCAAGGACACACCTGGCTGTGTTGGGATTCGAAGGAGACTTCTGCATCCCAGCCATTTTAAAGATTTGAAGAATTGCAATTTCATTAAATGCCTTTTTTTATGACTGAAAATTAAAACCAAATCTGAGTATCACCGTATGGGCGAATGCATATTATTTGTTAAAAAAAAAAAAAAAAAAAGCCTGGCAAAAGAATCATTTTTTTTTTTATGTAAACACATCAGAAACTCTCCAACAACATCAGACAAGAGAGTCATTTTCTCACTTATCTTTTGTTCTGCCATATTGAGTTGGGTAGGAATTTAAATTGGAATAGAAAAAATATTCTTTGAGGCAAAATTCAGTTTGTGTTTACACAAAACAAGTATTTAAAAAGTGACCTGGTGTATAATTTAGCGATGCATTTTAAATATTTGACAAGTTTCTCATATTAAAAGCACAAATAAGATAAAATATTTACGAACCTTTTATTGATGCATTGGCCATGTTTGCTCCCATAATCCTGTTTGTGGTGTTTTACTGGCCGCGTTTCACATAAATCCGGGTGTTTTACACGTTCGTAACTGTCAGCATACTGCACTGTAATCATTTCCTGTGCAGAGCATCATGGTGACCCAACATGTCACTTTCAGTATGCAAAACATTTACAGCCCCCCCCATCCCCTGTGGGGCTGTGCTTGTACATTGTATCTAATTTTTCCCAAAATGAAAAACATTTCCCACTCTCATCATAAAAAAAAAGCTTAATATTTTGTTGTAATTTTTGGTCGGGAAATTAATCTTCATTCAGTTTTATGAAATGTCTTGTCCAGTGTATTTCAAAAACGGACTGGCGCCAGTGAACTCACTGAAAAACAAAATGTAGTGTAAAGTTGTCGTAGCCTGAAAACGGTGTGAATCATTTGATACACGTACACCACTCACAACTTCCTTTCAATGTTTTCATCTTTTTCTCTGCAGATCGTGCTCAGTCATACCGCATGAACACGTGAATGTGTATCTGACCCGTGTCTTATAACACCTAGAGTGCCGCACAATACTTCAGCAAAACAGTACAGCACTTCTAATCCAGATTATGGAGCGCGGTGAGTGGAATAAAACCGTATTAGACTGGGCGTTTTCCCAAGAAAACGCACACGCACACGGCCTCCCCTGCTGTCTTGCGTTTTATAAATCCGGCATCAATAATGCAGTGTTCAAAACAGATAACCGTTAGCGGAATTTACAATCCATTCATTCTTCGCGGAGACCTAATTCTTTTCAAAGCGATTAGTGGGGGCACCTGGTCGGAGTGTGTGTGTATTCTGCGCACATCGCGCTCACACCAAACGTCCCGGGGAATTACGTCAAAGCCCGCTCGCCTAGCTCTGGCCGCTACTGGCATTATACTGAAGTTGGCGTGACCGAATTCTTAGGAATTATTATGACACAGAAAATTATTATCAGGGCCATTGTGTAACTATGCATTTTCACAAAGAAAGAGCATTTAGGCTTTGGAACATTTCAATTATTTTTTAGACTGGCAACAAAGCGGAAATATTATAGCCGATTTATCGCAGTCTTTAACCCACAGTGAAACTCATTTCAGATTACTTTTTTCTCGGCATAATATGAATAAGGGAATAAAGATGCACTCTTTAATGCATTCCTTTTTGCACAACCAATTGCAGACTTCTGTATTGTCCACTATCAATACCCAATTCCCATAGCGATTTTCACAAAAAACACTATACACTACGATATGAAGCAAATCATTTATCGACGATAGCAGCCTGGTTATTAAAAATTCTTATTTATAATTAATATACATTTTTTTTTCCATGTTTCAAATGGTCTTTACAAAGGAAACTTTTAAAGGTAGATACATAGGTCAAGGCATATATTTATCGCACAAAAAGACAATGTTTTATAAGGGAAAAGATGTAGTATTTCCAGTTTGTGTATGAATTGAAACGTTTTAATGAAGGAAATGCGTTCAGTTGTTCTCTAAAAAGGAAATCCTCTCAAATAAGAATTGCATACAGTTTTGCCGAGCATTCATCACTCTCTCTTCGTGGTTTCCAGATTTTTCTAAATGAGTGTATCTCAAGTTAAAATTTCTGCCCGGCGCCAAACTAAATCAGTAAAGAGATTCTAATTAAGGATTTATGTTTCACCATCAGATCAATTATTATGCCCATTTTCATAAATATCATTGCGCTGTCCTTTGCTGGTATTACACGAAAAAAAAAAATCTATCAGTTGTACATAACATACACTGTTACTGATGCTGAAATACATCACCGGTGTGATGAAACCATAATCTAAGAAGTAGATTGAAACACTATTAATGCAAAATATGATTAATATTAACTTTTGACAAATGTTAATTTCATTCATGGAAGTCCAGAAAGATACACAGTGTACATCTGTGGTGAGAGTTTTTTTTTTTTTGCCTCCGGTAACAATTATTTTAAAAGGAGGCAGTAGGTCAGCTGACAGTCGAGCGGCACAGCGTGTCTAGTGTGTCGTAATGCGTTCGTGTTATAGCTTGAAAGAATAAAATACCGAGCCTCCGCCAACCCAGTTTTCCAGTGATGTTTCTGTACAGTGGACTGATTCAGAAATTAGGTTTGTACCGTGGTTAAAAATGGAAAAGAGACATATTTGTTGAAGATGTTATAAAATCTTGCCTTACCACTATTGTGTGACGGTTTTCCAATTACAGTGTACCCTGCCTTGCACCCTGTGTGACCTGGAAAGTTTAAGCTACTTTAACATTTGTTTAATTTGCAATAATAAAATATAAAGTAGTATTTTGTTTGTGTATTTACAAATGTAGTTTTTTAGTTTTATTTTTTGAGCTATTGAGCATTTTGCCCATGTGCATTTGTAGTACGGCTACAAGGCAAAGATACAGGAAAAGGGAAAGAGTTGTGAATTATTTGGCCATTCATTTTAAACCACTTAAATCTAGATGGATTTCAGCAGTTCTGTGGAACACAAGTATACATTTATGAATCCTGTAAACTGACAGGTCCAATACACTTTTAGGGCTGTTTACACATTACTGGTACAGTCAGAAGAGTAACAATGACTATCATATATTTAGTAACAAAACTTATTTGTTCAAATTAATAGAAAGTATTGATTAAATTGAAACTATATTATGTAACTCAGGAGTCCCTGTAGATGACAGAACCCCTTCTTTAGCACATGCTATCCTGTTGTTTATCACTATTCAGTTTTTTCATGACGGCATAGGTCATTCAGAGATGAGATTTTCTGGGTACTGCTTCCTACCCAGAAGCACAATATGCTAAAGAAATTAAGTCAGTGTTCAAGTTATTTTACAACAAACTCAGGTATAGATCCAACATCTTAAGAAATACTATTAATAGTGGAAGTACTCTTACTCCCATACCACAAATAGTTAAATCTCAAATGAGTTTTTTTTTCTTAAACTCAGATTAAATTTATTTCAGAAGTTCTGGGACCTTCTACATCTATAGTACTAAAGCAGGTATTTGTCATGGTTTTCTGTGAAGAAAAAAATTTCTATATCAGTAGTTTTACATCCAAGATTAATTTTAGGTTTAATGTGGATTTTGGGATTAACGGATGAGCCATTAACTGTACCCTATGTATTTTGACTGTGAGAGCCATCTTTGCGGCCACCTAACACCAGGGTCCCTAAAGCCTAACTGCTTAGACGGGTCCAGAGTGACCTTCTCTTCCATTTCTAGGTTTTTGCATAGTTCATCTCTGCTGAGGGTAGTAATTAAGAACCTATTGCAGGTATTTCTGTGGTTTTAAAAAACTTGTTAATTTTAGGTTTCTCTCTCTCTCTGTCTGTCTTGCACACGGGGGGGGGGGGCGGGGCGGGGCGCCCCCCCCCCCCCCACCCAAAATGCAGCGACAGATAAATAAAAAAATAAACCCACAACAATAACTCACGTTAAACTTAAATTACGGTTATTCATGTTTCTTCACGTCACCCGATTGGTTCACTGTGCATTCTGTCTGTTGTTGAGTGTAATAATATCTGCAAATATATTTATTAAAATTTTGTTCTTAATTGTTGCTCAGTGAAACACGTGGCAGTGATACGGAGTTTTTCTGTTATACTGTAATCTCTTTAAAAAGGTTAAATAATTTGTCCTCAGGTGAAAACCTTTGAACGGTCCATGTTGTTTTGTGCTGTCTAGGGTTCAGAAAAGTAGCGAATTTCTCTAGAGATGTTCTGATAACAAATGTAAATAATTCTAACAAGCCCAGTGGGGTACTGTTTTGTTACATCAGAACACGTCTAACAAAAGCACACGCTATGGTACAGAAAAAAAAAAAACGAAAAAGTACTTTTTCATGTGTTGAAACATTAGTGAGATACCACAACGGGATTATTACAGGAAGTCATGGTGTACGTGTTTTATGTTTTTCTTTTCTGAATGCCTGACTGGGACAATGTTGAAGCATCCACACTGAAGAATGCATATAGGGTGTTTTTGGGGCATGCTCTGTATAAACATTACGTCCCGGACACCACCTCTGTCGGGGGTTTTTCTCCCCAAGCCTTTACCTGTTGTTGAGGTTCAGTCATCTTCAGATCTCACGATTTATACATGATTTATATTTGACCCCAGTGTCTTGTATTTTGTGGTAGAGTGCCTGCATGATTACTATTACTGCCAATGTACACACACAAATGTGTGCGTGGACACACACATACACACACTCTGCTAAAAAGATTTACAGGTGCCAAACTACATTAATGACATGCTGCTCTGTGAAGCATAATGTGCTACAACAGCAACAAGCAACATGAATTCTGTAATGATATCGGCATGATATCCTACAGGAAGCACTGAAGCGGAGTGAGTCTAAGTGCACAAGGCTTTATTGCAGTAGAAGGCAAAATATGGGGAACAGGCAGGTAGGCGAACAGGTAATACACACACAGGCAATAACAATGAAGTAGCAAATACAGCTAGAAACCGAACTGAAAACACAGGCATGGAGACCTACAATAACTGGCAAGGGACTGAGTGAGACACAGGCTTTATAGAAAGGAACAAACCAGGACAGGTGCAAACACTTAGGTAATTGAAAGTGCAAACCAGGTGGACATAAAAATTCCACATACCAGACAGGACAGGGAACCTAGAAATTGACTAGACAACACAAGACAGGACCAGGGTCATGACAAATTGTAGCAAGCACACAGATTTTTGTCCTGAGGAAGTTACAAGGCAAACCCATGTATTTCCAGCAAAAATCTCAGTTTCCCAGTTAAGCCTGAAACGTGAGGTATAAATGTATAAATGCAGTGTGAAACCAACCACCAGTGTGTTGTCAACAATTAAACAGTCTATGACCTGGATATGGATTCTCTCATTTTGATTTTTCAACTGTTTGTTCCATGAATTTCAATCCATATCAAGACTAACATGGCTTGCTCACTCTGACATTTATCACATATTACACTTTTAAGCCTGAGTGACGGTTACAGTCTGTGCTTTGTTTTGTTTCAGGTGACACACCAGTGCTCCTAAAAGTAGCAAAAATATATATGCATATATTTTATTTTTCCCATAGTTAAATGTGTTTATTATTATTGAAAGCTCACCATCATAATAAAAGGTATATATTCATTTAAATAGAATTTAATTGGTATTAGTACTTAATTTACAAAAATTGTATTAATTCCTTTGTGAGCTCAGTGAGTCCCTCTCTGTTTCTCCCCCCCACACACACACTGCATACATTATGCATATGTATATGTGCCATTGTTAGGACCGTTTCAGATATTCTAACATCAGCAATTTGTCATGCGATACAGTAGTTAACAGTATATGTGCAGTGTTTTGCATTTGTGTTCTGTTTGCATTAGGGCTGTGCTGTGGAGTAATTTGACCGTTAACATTTTCTTCTCTGTCATTATGGTTATCATGAGCTATATGTGTTCTAGAAATAACATTCTGTTCCATGTGGAATTGTCCACGAATACAGCTGTAGTAACAATATGTGTAACACATTGCAAAGCAAAAATTTCCTGCATATATTTATTTAAGGTCTCCAGTATAATTTTAATAATGTCCAGTGGTTATGACTCCCTAAAAGTCTAAAGTACATGAGCCTTTTGAATTATTCAAAACAGCAATTTTATCTGACCAATGTTTCCATATGTTTTGCCAGATTTTATTATAAGTAATTTTCCATGTAATTTGTGTCCTTCATCAAAAAGATATTTAAGAAGAAACTGAATTACTTGAGTGTAGAATTATTGCTATTTTTCTGTTATATTACTTATTAGCCTGAAGTGGTTCTGCTTCTAGCAATGCTAAGTGTCTTCATTTATAATTTGTGCATTTATCTCCTGTAAAAGTCATGCTGGGATAGCCTCAGTCTCAGATTTAAGAATTTTAAAGCTTCTTATGTGACCTTGAAAGCCTCCAGTTACCTGCAGCAAGCCAGAACAGTCTGTCACCACCCCCAGCAGGGTTTCTGTCTTGGACTGACCTCTCAATTGATGCAATGTGCAGGTCTGCAGGGGAGTGACAAGCAAGTGTGTGCCATTCTTTTCTCCAACCTCCTTCAGTGGAGAGCTCTACCATCTTACACTCAGCTCAATGAGAAGAGCCTAAATAAATATTCAAGGGCAATGAAGACCAGAGCAAAGGCCTTCTTTCTAACACATATAATATATATACAAAAAAGATTGTGAGGCATATCCTTCTCGCATTCTTACAATGGATGTAAGTGTAGCACATGAAAATGGAAAAAGAAAATTGTACACTTTCTCCTATTGTACCAGAACTACTGAGATCTGTGAGAAATAAAGGATAGTTGATGTTATGATGGTGCATGTTTATGTTTTAAAAATGTAATTTGGTTGCAGATGTTTGGCTAGTAGAGGAATAATAAAAAAGTTTGAGCTGCATAATGTTGCTTTGTGTGCTGAATACAAAATGGTGTCAGAGGTGGGATTATCACATTATGCATGGACAGGGTCAATGCTTGTGCCTTGTGGGTTCTGCTTACCTCATCCTGTTGTATGTGTTATCACAAAACTAATATAATAGCGGCCTTATGGCTCAATGGATAGAACGTCATGCTGGGCAGCGGAAGCCCTCCAGTTCAAATCCCAGCCCAGCTGCCATGCGTGTTGAAATGAGAGACTTGGTGCTAGGTCCCTGGGTGCTACATGTGGCTGGCTGCCCATTGCCCTCCAGTGTGATGGGTTAAATGCAGAGAACCAATATCACTATGAAATGTTGTCAATTCTTTTGGATAAAAGCATCTGTTAAAATATATACGTAGAATAATCTGTACTTCAAAAGTTGTGGGCTTGTCTGGAAATGCTAGTTTTGGTATGTCTGTGTTATTATGTGATGGTGTTCGTGGGCTTTTTCTTTTCAGTACTCTGCAGAGGCTCAGTTGTATTTTTTTTTTTTATTCCAGTTGGTTGTCAAGTATTTACATATATAGCAAACAATGCTTAAAAAAAAAACAGAAGTGTTTCATTACACTGACAGAACTGGACGGCAGAAATTCAACACTGAGGCTTTTCAGCATAACCATGTTCTAATTTAAATAGGCTTTGGCATCATATTTAAAGCCAGAGTACAAAGGAACATGGTATGCATGCTCCTGAACCTCCAAGCAAGAGAACTGAAGTCACTGTTCCTGATCGCTGCTTTTTACATTTGACTTCTGCTTTATGCTGTTTGTCTGATTTTTGCAGCCGCATCACTTTCTGTATGCTTTGTTTTGCTCTCCTGGCATTTAGCCTGCCCATGCCGTATTTGAAATCAAACTCATAGCTCAAACTATGTTTTACTCACAGGTTCATTCACTAAGCTCCTTATCCAAGAGACAAAGGCTTTGTGGTAGTACAAAGCAACACAGCTGAGGGTGTCTTCTCACTGTTATATGCACGATATCAAGTTCTGGGGGGCAGAGGTGAAGGACCAATACTGAAAGCCTACCGGTGAAAACTAAATGAAAATCGCGGCAGCTTCTGTTAATGAAAATACGTCTTGTAACCCACAAGTACACGTTTGACGTCTTCTGAGCTGGAACTATATAACCTCCAGCCACTGATGTCAGTGGTTTATACTGGAAAATGACGTTGTTGTTTTTGTTTTTCTTTTAAACTAGCATTTGAACGCAAATCAAATAGACTTTTATCCAGCTAATTCTAGAGTTAAAATCAACTGAAATTTGTTGATGAAAAGATGCAAACTCCTTCATTATGACCCACTTACAGGCAGATCTTCATAAATCGATCTCATTTTTACACGACTGCTTTTAACAGGAAGCGCGCTGCACACAGCGGGGAAAGACGCCGATGAGAATCCCCGTCTGAGTTCGTAACACTTCACAAACTCAAATACAAGCCCTTTAGAGACGTTCCTGTGCTCTGCACATTAACTGAAAAGTTTAAAATAAATATTACAGCAAACAGCACTTTCGTATCACGGACAGAAAGCAGAAAAACTATGGGAAATTAAGACGCGATGCAATCATGCATTACATTATCAATATGAAAACAAATTTTCGTTTGCAGCCACAGCAATATGAAACAAGTCTCCAGTGTCTTCATAAGGAGTTCATAATCATATAATTTATAAATTCAACAGCATAATTTACCCTCGGTAGATTTACTTGCACATATTCTCACATACACTGCACTGCAATTCCATCTGTAATATATCAAGCAATAGCTTAATCAGGCGGTACTCTTCCCCGCGGATATCTAGGAAATGTGCGGACGGTGTACTCAAGCAGTGCCTAGAAGCAGATATTGTTTTTAAAGGAGTTAAAGGGATTAAAAGGCGAGATGAGCGGTAATTCTGAAGCAGGTTTTTGCTAAAGCTCCCTCCTGAAGTTAATGGCATGCCGTGGCAGTTCTGTGGCGCGGTTATGCAGGCGCACGTCTACGGGAACAGCGGACCTGACAGCGGGCATCACAGGTAAACCCTCCACACAAGCGCATGTTTATTTATTAGGAGTTGCTTCCAAATTGGGAGGAAGAAGTGGGAGATTCACAACGTCCCCTGCAAGGCTGACAATATTATCGCATAAGCAAGATCCAGGAAGAGCTGTTGAAGCAGCATGCCCAACTCCCCCCATCCTGGCGGTGTGTAATGCAGCGCGTGCAGCAGTGTTGATAGAAATATTTGCCTGTAGTCATCCCACC
>JABJVR010008942.1:0-10247 GCA_025773905.1 Chitala chitala
CCCCCCCCCCCCCACACGCCGGCACGACCACATTCAGAAGCACAAAGGAGAGGAACCATGCATTTCACAGGGAGGCTTGAAAAAACTTTTTTGGAGCTGTACCAGTCTCCATAGTTGTGGATCTGGGGAGGTGGAGGGGGATGGGTATAAAAGCATCCTGGTCGGGGTTCCTCATGGCCCCTTTATGAGGTCATGGCTTTGTTTGATTACTGGGGATTCAAAGGACCTGATTGATGCCCCACCACAACGCCCCTCTGCCGCCTTTGTTGGAAGTGTGGAGTTCACAAATTGAAAACTAAATTAAAATATTACGTTTCCCCACAGAGTCGGGATGACAGCAACCGCGGGGATCTGGGGACGTGAATGCTGTTTCCAGAGGCAACACCCCTGGCCACGGGCTACCGTACTGGTTTTACAAAATAACAGGGCCAGCATTCGTTTTGAAAGCAACCTCAAAAATTGTTTTCTCTTTTGGATTAAATTATACGTCTTGGCAAAAGTCTGGTCTGCTGGATGCAATGAAATAATACTTAAGTAATACTTAAGCACAAATGCACCTCTGCAGATGAATTCTCTGCCATCCCCAGGTGTGGGTTTGGGTTTCATCTTTTCTTTTATTAATTTGACCTCAGACCTTCTATTTCCTGATGTGGGAGCAAGATCCTGAGCTGAATTCTCCATCCACTGAACCTCTCTCAGCACATTGTTACTCTACTATGTGTCCATCTTGCTCCGGACCACTTCCGACCTGTTCCAGTAAAGTGGGGTTGGGACACCATGAATCCCACTTAACGGAATATCAACTAAAAGGCATTCCAACAGCAGGGGTCCCCCAGGGGGAAATTGCTGTCGCTGAAATTTTCATCATCTCCAAAAAGTACAAAGTGGTCTTTCTGTTGCTTTAGTGTCAACCTGTCTATCACCAGATATGCGTTTGGTCTGCAGTGCCTTGATGAGCAGCAGACCAAGATGGTTGTTAGCATCCTTAAACCCAAATACTACATGATAAAAATGAGCCGACATATCCCTCTCATCTACTTTGATTTTGAGCAGCTACTGAATTATTCATCTCTAGTTGTTGTTCCATAACACATATCTGGATGAGCAAGTGTTTTATTTACATTTTTATTCTTAAAAAATATGCAAAGTATGGCAAATGCACTTCCACAAACCGTCCGTTTCGAGATGCAGGCTGTAAAGCTCGTTCGTAATGACAGGCAGGCTTTGGAGGATGTGATAAGGTTTGAACATGTCTTTTGCAACCGGATCTCACAGCAGAACTCTGACATATGAGTCGCTACCTAGTGATTTACATTTTACTTGTGTTAGCGCAAACATTTGGCAGCGATTAAAGGCATGTACGCTGCAAGTACACAGAATCGTCAGACGCGCGCTCCATTTGGAGCCGTCATAAACACTTCGGAACTGCTGCAGTGACTCAACGCATTGAGGCTTCTTAATGCTTTCATGTTATAATTGACCATGATGACAATTGGTAGGTATACCCTGTGTGACGTTCCATGTGTGAAGCCGCATGTAATTAGCATTGTGTAGCACTGACGCACCAGCATTACAGTGCTGTGCAGACGGGTGGCATCTCACAAAGCCGACGCTTTCTCCCACTAAATGGTGTTTTGGAATGTGAAATATTTTGATATCGGGAACTGGCGAACATGAAATTATGTAGTAACCCTCATCATATTGTGCCAAGACAGGTCTGACAGGGCAGGTCCACAAATAAGATGTGCTTCTTCTATTTCACTGAGTCAGCTGAGAAAACACAGTCAGGCCAATGTTCCCCATTCTGATTGATGCACAAGGTTGTTTCTTAAATGCGTCGGTAAACTTTGCACAGCACAGCCTTTCGTTGTGCCTGACCGAACCTGAACTCAGGTAGGCCCGAGGCCATAGTCCAGGTGAGTTAACAGGGGCCTGTACAGATGTGAAGTAGAGCAGATGAGCAAGAGGGGCTGTTATGGAAGGTGAGGTGCTTTCTGACAAACCCCTGCAGGGCCCTGACGTCTTCTCTGCCGTGTGCCAGCAGCCTGACTGGAAAAAAAAAAAAAAAAGTGTTGTTGACGCCAGCAGTTGCTATGATCCAGGCCCCGTTTGAAGTGTCCTGATTCTACAGGTCAGCTGGAACCCTCGGTTTTCCTCTTACTTCAGCATGTGCCTTTAGCACTGCAAGCGTTTGATTTGTGTTTGGATAAGAAAAGGCGCAAAGCTTAGAAGTCACCGGTCTTTTTTTTTTTTTATCTTGTTCCTTTTTCTTTCCGAAAATGAGACAAAAAACAGTGAAAGTCTTTGCGGGGCACACACTTTTTGGATTCAACAAGCGCCTGTTAACTTTGGACTTGCTTTCAATTAAAAGTTATAAAAATAGGAAATCTGTATCTCTTTCAGCCTAGTTTTCCACCTATAAACAGTAGCCGGCTTTCATGCGAGAGATGCTTTTGGACCTCGTGAGGTCAGTGTCAACATTTGCTATACCCAAATTCACCTGTGCGCAATGTGAGTGCGTCCTGTGCAGCATAAGGCACGGAACCCTTCATGCTCTATGGGTCCTGACAGCTTCCAGGCCACTTTAAGTACACCTCAGTTAAGGTGCTCAGCGGTCCTGCCCTTACGGTATTTACAACCTGCTTTTACAAGCCTAAACTCACCCTGTACCTGTTAGCTTTAAAGGTGGAGGTGGGGGGGGACAATGTAAACTGTATGTACTGTTATATAATATACCACTTATTACACTGCACAACAGTTTATATATGCAACAGAACGGACTTTTTTTTCTTTTATCATGCCAACATTATTAAGATACCGGAATTTGAATCTGTACAGTTCCGATCATAAGCAAACCCCTCCAGTAGAGCTCCAGATGTTATTTTACAGAAAAAAACACTCAAGTTCTGCTTTATCTTACTGAGCAGCTGTGTGAAAAATAGTTTTTAGTAATGGTTCTGGTCTGGCTTTTTTTTCATCTGTTTGTTTGTTTAATTTTTCCAAAATGAACACGCTTTTACTTATCTGAGGAAATCCTTCAACTCTGCCCAGCAGGATTCTGGGAAATCTCAGTGTCTTCCCCTGAACAAGGGCTGCAACTGCCAGCACAGTGTTAACAATGGTCGTGACCCTGTGAGCAGAGTGGCCTTGCTGCATGGGGGCAGGTCACATGACAGGCAATAATGAAAGCAAAGCATTGTGGAGAGGGGAGTCCCATCACACTGTATATGACAGCTGTCTATTAGCTTAGAGCAGCTCAGAAACAGTCAGAGTTATGCTACTATTGCCGTCTTCATCATCAGTGCACGGAAACAGAACGGAGATTCAGAGCAGCTAAAGCTACACACACACATTCTGACAGACCATACACATTTTCTCTCTCCACTTCTACCAACAAGGATGATATCCAACCTTCTCAGCTGTGTGCTCCTCTTCACGTCCATCCTGGTCACATCTTCCTCTAAATGACACTTCTTCAGACAAGCCTGAAGGACCCACATGGCCAGAGCAGATTTATAAGTTGCCACAACAGTGTATGTATGTGCTGAGTCCACAGGTGGCAGCTGTATAACTTGGCACGCGGGGCACTGTGTGCAGACAACAGAACAGACTTTAGCGGCCGTTTTTAGGAAAGTCAAGTGGCACGTTTAAGCTACCTAATTAGCTGATTTGCTTTTTTGTGCTGATTCTGTATTTTATTGGCAGCCTAGATGTCAGTACTTGCACTGGTTTCTCTTGAAGCAACATACAGCTGCCAAGATTCACACGGTTAGATGAACTTTTTAAAGTCAATGTATAAATAATGAGCACAAACGTAACATATGAAGAAAGTTATTTTTAAATACTCTTAAAAAACACAACTTCCTGAACAGGCTCAATACCTCGTCCTGTCCTTTACTCATATACAGCTACTGACTTGCACTGTTCCTAAATTGACTCTGATCATGAGAATTGTAGATTTGTGCCTGAAATGGGAAAAATCAGACATGCCAAAAACCTCACAACATTCTTCAGCGCAAATTACCGAGTGTTGACTGGAGGAAAAAAATCCGGAATCTTGCAAAAAAACTAAAAACAACATACTTTGCATACGTTATATACACGTATGCAAATCGTGGTAGGTATGGAAGCTGTTTCTTCAGGGGGAAAACAAAGAGGCGTCTGACCCCGGGGTATAAAGTAGCTCTTGTTTACACCAAAGAGACGAGTACAGTAGCCATGCTGTCTTCAGACAGATCCCAGGCGATTTTTGACAGCTTGAGGGAACGATCTGGGACAAATTCTTGCTCTTACCCAGACAACTTCTCAGCAGGCGAGATACCGCTTTGTCTGCACAACAGAAGTCCCACTGTCCGCACGACCGCACTGTACGGAGAAACATTCTCAACAGCCGGGGAAACATTCTCATCAGCCGGAGAAAACGCACGGAGCGTCACTTCCAAACCGGCCGGCTGCAGCCGCCGCGGTCCTGCTTGCGTTCAGTTTAACACCGGCAATTTTAAATGACCTTTCGGGAAAACTGGCATGAGATGCAACCTATGAGGAGGCACTATTAGAATCACTGTCCTCACGTCTTATCTACGCATTGATCAAGCAGTGGCAGAACGCCTAGATTAAATCGCAGTCCATCTGGTATTTTTGTGGTTACTTAGTTTTTCTCCGTGAAAAGTACGAGCAGGCGGAAGCAGATACACCCCGCATAAAATAATTGAACTTATTATACTTTATTATTTCCCAGAGGGAAATTGCTTCTCTCCATTTCACCCATCCCCTGAAGGGAGCCATGGGCTGCCATCCACATGCGGCGGCGGGGAGCTAGTGCTGAGTATCTTGTTCGGGGACGCACGTGGTGGCCGGGCTGGGATTTGAACTAGGAGGCTTCTGCATCGCAGCCTGATGTTCTGCCCATTGAGTCACCAGGCTGCTATAAAAATAATAAGCGTGTCAAAATGGTGCGAAACAAGTAGGGCTTCGCTGGTCTCTAGGGCTCGCCTAGTCCCGGGCTGTCACAGTTCATTATGAGTTCTCTTGACAAGGATGGAAGGGGATATGTGCTGATTCGAATGCTTGCTTTGGCCTCCGCGTTAGGGTGCCAAGTCCAACTTTAAAAAAAAAAAAAAAAAAAAACCACTAAACATATTGCACAGTCTGCCTTTTACTGCCCGTCTGGTTGGAATGGGGTGTAGTGGGTTAATGGGTCCAAGAAGATAGAGATAAGGTTTTGGAAGGAAGTAGATGTTCTGTCGAAGTGTGGGTGCCTATTTCCGCAGTTCCCTAACGCTTTAGACAAAATGAGCCGGTGTATTCAAGAGTCAGACGTCAGTAATCGAAGCCATCCCGGGAGATGGGTGCTGATACTTTTCCGGTTTGCTGAAACAGGAGTACAGCATGGCGCGTATTCATACGGTCTTGAAAGCCGGTAATAATTTAACACAAACTACGTGAGGATCTTCGGTGAGATAAAGGATCGCGTTTTTGTACAATTCTGTACATAGACGTAAATCAAATTCATTATCGCATGTACTAAATGTGTAAATGTGAACAATCACTGGGTTAAATTTCCTCCCAACTGCCAGTAAATTTTAGAGGGTCCGTATTTGCAGTAGATAAGTATATTGACATCATTATGTGTCCGCGCATCGTACAGTAATTACGTACGTTTATGACCCAAGCCTGGCCAAGACACTTCGTTAAATTTACGACGCCAGAGTTACATTCATTAAAATTCTGTTGCGTTTACATAAACATTTCCAAGTTAGGTCCCTAGATGCAGAAACGTCTCCGCAACTAACCTGGAAGGAAATTACGCTCAGAGTCTGATAGCCAACTCCTTCAATTAACTTCACAACACTGAAGACCGCTCTGAAACAAAGAAAACACTGTTCATTAACCGGCTGCCCGTAAAAACAGAATACATGTGTGCGCTCGTGCAGCTCAAAATGTTTACTTTCAGTTTATCACCATACACTGGTGTATATACCAAAACTAAACTTCATTATTTTAACGGGGAGCCGTGAACTGTGTTTTACAGATGAACGCTCAAAGTTTAAGTACGGACTGTTCCGTAAAACCGTGGATTTTAAATATGGGGTTTAAAAATGCTTTAATTATACTGTTGACACAGAATACATAGCGGTCCACTGACTTTCAGAAACACTTGTGCAACAGCTCCAGCATCCATTTCTAGGATGAAAGGCCCGTTTCATCTCACGAACTGGTGTGCAATCTGATTTGGACATGTGTGTTTAAGAACGCTGAGAGTGCCACCAAAGCAGGCGATGCCACGGCCGACAAAAGGCGATCTCAATCATACTGGTGGAAGGAGAGTGTGTAACTGGGCGCTATTGTTAAGCTGGTTGGCCCTTTAATGGAGTTGCCTTTTCATGCACCGCCTTCTCTTTAAGTTCATTTAGTAACGCTTCTCCAGCGGAGCAACTTAACAGCTCTAAATCGTTAGTGTCGCAACGTGACAACGTCTTCTAAATGCTAGAAAAGTACTTATATTTAGGTTTTCGATATAAAGACGCTGACAACATTAACTTCGCGTTTGTCTGGTTCTGGACGGTTATAGCCCGAGGCCATTAAATCAGCCGACGCCTATTATAAGCAACGAAAAAAGGGGTATAATACATCCAGAGTGGCGTTCGGTTAGCAGCATCCATGCATATTTCATTTGAATGTACCTGCTCTGAAATGTGATAAACCGAGCATTTTACACTTTCCCTAAAGATTCTGTAAAGAATTGCGTTACACTAACGGTCAACGTAAACCAATGTAAAATTTTAGAAAATGAAACCCAGAATAAAAAAAATAAAATAAAATATAAGTTAATAAAATTCATCATCAAACATTGTACTGAGACCAAATTATATGTTTAATTGAAAACCATACAATTAGCTCAAAAACATGGCAGTAAAAATTATTAGCACATTTGTACATACTTTAACAGTGGCCTAAACAGCAGCGTTTATCTTATGTTCACTGCTGCCCTGTGAGCGGTCAGGGCACCCACGACCGCCCCCCTTCCCAAACGTCGCATTATTACAGTTAGAGGGTGGGGTCTCTGAGGGCTGGCACAGGAGATTTGTGAGGTGACGGTCCATTTCGTCTGGGTGCTGTTCAAACCTTGTTCTTTTCCTTAGATTCCTTTAATTTTTAACACGTTAAGAAACACTTTGATCCGAGTCCTGGGTGTTTTATCAGCTACAGTGTTGATTCCATGAGAGGCCGTGAGGAAACGCAACATGTTTGTGCTGGACCTCAAAAAAATGTTTATAATCGTGGTAGTGTGTTGAAACTGCTCACAATACAAAGTGGTCCCTTATTGATTTTATTTTCCAGCACCTGGGAACTGCATGGTTTTGATTAGTGTCAGATGTCGTATCCTTGGACACCGGTACGTGTCACAGCCATGGAGACGTTCTCCATGCAGACCCTCGTGCGTAGTTTTTATGGGAGCTCTCACTTGGCTGCACTTAAAAGTTCCTGTGCCGTGCTATCGGAATTGTAAAAGAGGTGAGACTGAACCTGAAAAACGATTCTGACTTTTAGTTGTTAATAACAGCTGTTTAAAAAGTGTTCTTGGTGGGCATGTGTCAACAACATCAATTTTTCACAGGATAAAATCTTCATGGCAGCGTTCCCTCGGGGTCTTCCCGGGAAAGACCGTAGGGGCTATACAGAGAGACAGGCAAACACTCACATAAACAAACACAAACTTTGAAGCACTATATGAAGAAAAGCATCCTGTCCTGCCCTTGTGTATCTGGAGGTTTCTATCTTGGAGGGTAACTAATTTTGAGTGACAGGGAGCTAAAGATCAAAGAGACCTGGGTTCCGGGAGACTATGGCCTCAGCTGTCAGGACTGAGGCAGCGTTAGTAATAAACCCATCGGCCCTATCCGGCAGGCTGCTGTGGGTGGGGTTCACCACCCAGAGCCAGGACAATGGGGATCACCGCACCCCTCCTTTGCACCTAAATTATATCATCACCCTACACTCACCCCTGCCCACAGCTAGGCTCCCCTGCCCAGCCTGATTTTCATCTGTTTTTGAGATGCTGAGCTGTAGCTTGAACGGAAATTTCCACACGTAATCCACACGTGCCCTGTGACACGACTTTCTCACTTCTCTCCCTATTGTCTAACTTTCGTTGCTATGACAGATCATCTCTTGCCAGCGTCGATCTCTTTCCAGTAAAGAAAAGTGTGTCTGAGCAAATATTAATGAGCAAATATTAATGATAACAAGATGCATGCAGAAACTGTGTACATACAGTTGAAACAGTGTAGCACTTCATCTGTTCAAGCCAGCCAATGTTCAAACTAAGGTCAGCAGGATGACTTCACGCCCTGACAGAAAATTACAGTATCACCAGCCAGGACAACAGCGTCTGAGGGAGTTTCACTCTGTGATGAATGTTACTCTTGTGCTTGAATATTATTTCAGCAATTGTCTCCTTTTCATGACTTCTACTGCAGATCTCCGTTAAACACCCTCCAACCGCTGGACGCAGTCCAGATTTAATCTTCACATTACAATCTCACTGTATCAGCGCCAGAGCTGCGGTTTGACAAGCACAAATCAAGTGGCACATGTGAATCCGTGGGTCGACTTCTGTGATTTCTGACATGGTGTTCAGATTACGGTTAGACAAATAATGCCGTGCTAACATGTAGAGTGCCAGCGTCAGTGCTGAGATTGTGCCTTCAAGGCAAACAACTCTGTACACTCGCCATGCAATTTCCCAAGCCAAGAAAAACAATGAAAAAAATCATCGAAGGATTTCTGAAAAAGAGGGGAAAAGGGTGAAAGCGCTGGCTTCCATTGTGTCTGCTTGGGCGAAAGAGGGGCAGACCTCAGGGAAGAAAATATTATTGGAAAAGGAAAAAAATAAGAAATAGGGGTTTCAGATAATGGGATAGGTAAGTGTAGAAGGAAACAAAATTTGTAAATGCACTGGGGCTGTTTCAGCTTTATTTTCTGTTTTCTTTATTTTAAATTTGTCACTGATCAGAAAATGTGCAGATGTGAGACTCAGTTAAATCCAGTGTCCTCACATTGCTTCTCAATGGAGGACAATTAATCCCAGACCCAGGCTGTTTGGTCTCAGTGGTGAAGGCCGGTTCTGGTACTTGGTGTCTCTAATTGCTTGCCGTCACAGTCGTGGTACACGTTGTTGTGGCTATTTGTGTGGCCACATTTTTGTCATTGCCATCATTTCAGCGTGAGTCACTAACATTCCTTCCTGTGGAAATATTTTTGGTTTTTTTATATAGTTTCTAAACAAAATCCTATAAACATCGAAGGGACCACATAATTTAGGGAGTACCTAATCGAATGTAAAACAGATAAATATTAAAGGAGTTCTAAAAATGTATGGGTGGTATCTTTATCTGTAAGATGGACACATTTCACAGAAAAACATCACGTGGGTTTTTGGCCACTTCTGGACAACCCCGTGTGTCTTTCTTGACTTACAGCAGACTCTTGGCAGAAGGTCTTCCACTTGAGTTGGTAACAACAGAGAAAACATGAGAAAGAAGCTTCCGGAACTAATGCGGCTATTTGAAGCCAGTGTGGCTTCGTGCATAGAAGTGTTGACACATATCCAAGGTAAAGCGAGTGACAGACATTAACCAGGGCTTTTCCTTTACTGGAGGAAAAAAAGAACTGTTGGCTGATTGAATTTGAAAGCCTTTTCCTACTGTCTTACTAACATTTTGTCCTGTTTTTGCTTTCCAGATGAACATTCCATTTTATCAATATTGTTATGGAAAAAATCAGTGCAACCAGTATTAATCAAAGTAGTCCAAACTGTCTCGAGCGCTCATTTCTCTAGAGCACATAATTTAACTTATTTACGTTGTCAAGGCTCATCTATTTCAATTGTATCCTTCAAAACCCACTTCACAGGGTCGACACTTATCTTAATTATGTCAAAATTGTTCCTATAACCCTAAAACGTGGTATAAATGAAATTGAGAGGAATTCTGCGTACACTGGGAAAATAATGCAAGGAGATGTTCATCAAATTAAACACAGACCTCCATGGTAACCGACCGTCATCATCACAGATTTTAACGAGACCACACTGGCAATCTGTTTTGGCTGTCTCTGTCGTGTTCACAGACAACAGTAGGAAACACGGTTTAGGTTATTTACAGACATCTGGCCCTCTTCCTGGGGGGGGGGGGGGGGGGGGGGGGGGGGGGGGGGGGGGGGGGGGGGGGGGGGGGGGGGGGGGG
>JABJVR010008943.1:0-10246 GCA_025773905.1 Chitala chitala
TGGGATGGGCTCCAGGTTTCCCTGTGACCCTCACCAGGAATAAGCGGTTAAGATAATGGATGGATGGATGGATGGATACTATAGCACTATTAAAAACTTGGATGTTAACACTGCTGATTTTAATTGCTTGTTTCTGACAGTTCTGCTGTAAGAAATACTATGTAATTTAATATTGTTGTAGTCTGGGATGGAGCTTTGTGTATGAATGAAGAAGACCAGTGTTTTGGTAAAGGTCGATAATGTCTTCCTTAAAACTCATTTGAAATCTTAATTCAATTAAACCTATTTCAATGTAGCACCAAAATAGGTGATCATACATGCTTAGCAAATATTTAGTGACAAAATTATGCTTAGTAAGTAACTGTGATGGGTTGCTGCCCTGTCATGGATGTGCCTTTTACTGTGTGGGACAGGCTCCAAACTACTCTCAGTCCTGTCCGGGATAGTCAGCTGGAAAATGAATAAGTTAGAGAGAAGTAACATAATTTACCGTACATACTACCTTTCCAGATAAGTAAAAAATTGCTTCCTAGGAAAACACATAGAATGTACATAGCCAAGCAATGTAATGATGCTAAAGCAACAATATAAAATACATTATAGAAGAAACTCATGCATAAAAATTAAGTATGGTTAAAAAGCTGGCATTTCTTTAAGAACCACTAGAGGAGGGCATCATAAACAGACATCAGTGAGTGATGCTGTAAAGTGCAGCCTAGGAAAATAGTTACTGGAGTAGATGGAGAGAAAAGCTAAACCTCAGAGATGTAGGAATAGCCTGATGGGTGGCGCTGTTAGGAAACGCTGGAACAGAATTAGAGCACTGGTCAGAAGAGCACTGGTGCTGTTCAGCTGGCTAGCCTGTTGTAAAGCTAAAATGTTTTTAACTGCCCTCAGTACATCATCGTGAGCTCCCTGCTGAACCAGCCCCCTCTCACTCTCTTCGAGTACAAGTACCCAGACTGGAGCATCACCGTTGGTTACATCATTGGCACCTCTTCCTTCATGTGGATTCCAATTTATATGGTCTACAAGCTGGTGTGGACGCCAGGCTCACTCAAGCAGGTCAGACTGCCTTCATTTTGCAATTGGAAAACCATATAAATGAGTGATTTGAAAACTTAAGTATGAACTTCATAATGCCTTCACAGACTGCTATGTGAATTTTTACCATTTTCAAAAGTACAGTAAAACTTGCACTATGTCATCATCTAGTTCAGTGACCTTACTTAACATAGAGCTACAAATTTGATTGGCTGGATTGCTATTACATAAAATTTACCCAGTTATAAGTGACTACTTGTGATATTCAACCACCTACCATCAAAACATTGCTGGTCACTTGGTTCTGATGATGACAGTATACACCAGTAAGCCATAACATTATATATATTATATTACTTTTGGGCTACAGTAGTTCTCTATTGGATCAGACTACATGGGCCAGCCTTCACTCCCCACGTAGATCAACAAGCCTTGGCTGCCCATGGCCCTGTGATCAGTTAACCATTTTTCCTTCCTTGGTCCACTTTGGGTAGGTCCTGACCAATACAGACCAAGAATATCCCACAAGAGATGCAGTTTTGGAGTTGTTCTGACCCAGTCTTTTAGCCATGATAATTTAGCCCTTTGTCAAAGTTCCTCAAATCTTTACACTTGCCCATTTTTTCTTCTTCCAACACGTCAACTTCAGGGACAAAATGTTCACTTTCTGCCTAATATATCGCACCCACTTATAGGTGCCATTGTAACAAGATAATGAATGTAATTCACTTCGCCTGTCATAATGTTATGGCCGATCAGTGTATATCTACAGTACATATAAAAAGTGCACCAGAATTGCTTCCTTGAACAGTGGGAGGTTCCCACTGCTGTTACTGCATTCACTAACACTATTTTACTTTTTTACTTTACTAACTGTTAAGACCTACATTTGCCAGTTTACATATGAATATACACACACGGAATCTGACTTTTAGGAGAACACTCTGTGCTTCAAAAGAAAATTTGAATCCTTGTAGTCAAATTTATAAATAATAGGTCGTGGTGTGGTGGTTAGCACCGTTGCCTCACATCTCCAAGCCTGGGGTTTGATTCCCACCTCGGGTATGCGTGTGTGGAGTTTGCATGTTCTTTCTGTGCTTGGTGGGTTTTCTTCAAGTTTTCCGGTTTCCTGCCACAGTCCAAAGACATGCTGGTTAGGTTGATTGGTGTTTCCAAATTGCCTGTAGAGCATGCCTGTGTGTGCCCTGTGGTGGGTTGGCACCCTGCCCTGGGTGTCCCCTGCCCTGTGCCCTGTGCCACCTGGGATGGGCTCCAGGGTTCTTGTGACCCTGAACTGGACAAGCGGTATAGAGCATGGATGGATGGAGGTCACAAGGTGGCTACCTGTATTGTGAAATATGCTAGCTGAATGGGCTTAATGTAAAGGTACTGTTTCCTTGCACTAAGTTTCCACGTGATACTCCTTACTTAAGACCACTTACAAGATGTCCACTGAGCTGGTCATAAGTCTCAAGTTTTACTGTACTTTCACAAGGATGAAACCCTGCTTATATACTATACACAGTTTTTCCATGACCTGTTAAGAACTGAAAAATGTAGTATAATTTAAGCCTTGTCTACTTATCTTGGAAGTAGCAAATAATTTATCATTTTGTATCAAATTTTTAGTTTACTATGAAGGACAGCTTTTCATTAAACCTCTAGTACTCTGTATATCTAAAATTTTCCTGTGAACTGATTCATGGCCCCATACAAGGGTGCAGCTTGCAAGGAGGATGGGGGTGGATGTTAACTATGCATAGTTATGCAGTTATATAGGCATTGCCCCAGCCCCTTTTTTTTGAGGGTAAAACTACATTCTTGGGTCCACTAAAGCCTCCCTTGCATCACTCTGATGACTGATCTAACAGCAGGCCTTCATCTTGTCACCCACAGCGCCTGGCTGTGTGTCTCCGGCCAGAGAGAACCATGCCAAGCCTGCAAACAGAGTCACTTTCCTTGACGCCTGTCCCATAAAGCTGGCATTCTAACAGAAACCAAGAAATCATCGTAGTTACCTGTGTGACAAGGCACAACACAAGACAAGTAACAAAGGAGACCATTTCACAAACAATTCACCCGAAACAAATGATTTTGCCATCAAAGGAAAAAGTACACGCACAGGTTTTTTTTAATTTGTAATATCTTACAGAACTGTAATTTTACAAGTCACTTTCAGTTTTGAGCCAAGATCAAACATGGAGATAGAAAGAAATAGTATTCTGATTTGACAGTATTTGTGATAATGATACTTGAAGTGGCATTTATGGTTAATACAAAATTCCTGAATGGTCACTCTGTATGTGTATCTCATACTGATAAAAGATAACTGTTATATGCTTCAAGTAGGAAATAATGTCTTTGCAGGGTGAACGCCCATGTTACTTGGTATAGCTTTGTGAGGTTTTAATATTTGTGTCTTAATGTGAAAAGCATTTACCTGTAATTTATTCTCATATACTTACTTAGCCCTGCTTTTTAATATGGTGCAGAGAAAGAGGTGCCTCTGATGGAAGCCAGCGCTTCCTTCATTAAAAAACTACTCATCCCTTTGAGCTGCTGCTGGTTACAACACTGACAACCCTGCTTTATTTGTATAATAACAGAATTTGGGTTTTTTTCCAGATCATTTTGTCGCGTCTGGAAGAATATTTTGTGGAGGGTAGTTTTCAGTCTCTGTGTTCCCTAGTGTAACCTCCATGATGAAAAGCAGGACCACATAAAGCCAGGGTGCAATTTGTCAAAAAAAAAAAAAAAAAAAAAAAAGCGGGGGTGGGCCATTTATGAAATAACATTTTTGTCACCCTGAAAGTCAGAAGACATTCTTATCATATAAATGCAGGACCCATGTGTAGTTTCTCATGGGTGAACAGACATTAAACACAAACATCTGAGCAAATAAAACACATCACTCATCCATTGTTAATGACAACTAACCATTTGTGTCCATCACACCCCTACTGGAGATTAAAAATGAATGACCAGAGCAGGGGTTATGAAAAGCAGAAGCAGGCACATCCATCCCTCTATCCCCCCCCTTCCTGCAGTTCTCACCCTGCTTAAAACCAAAGTGATTTTACAGATGCATGTCTTTCAGCTTTTCCAGTAACACTGCAGGTTAAATCTGTACTTCTCAGCATTAGTAACTTTTACATGTAAAGCAGTGATCAATGTAGAGTGTTTAAAAATGATATGATTCTGTAATATGCTGTGCTTTAAGAATGGTTTGTGTGTTTAATACAGATTCTATGACTTCACAGTGATAATGCTTATTGACTTAAATGCAACTCATAGAACAAGACAGTTGACCAAAAACCGTTTCAATATAATATTTTTTTTATACTGTAGAGGTTTATCATCTAAAACAGTAACTTCCGGTACATTTTGCCTTAAGTACGACTTATGGACTTGTTATCATTGAAGCTTGTGTGTTTTTTTATGTCTGACATCAAACTGAAAGTACAAGCTTTATATTTATTTTTTAAGTAAAAGATGTTTAAATCCCACTTAAATTTAGTGTAAGATAACCATACAAGGATAGCAAATTTGTCACACAGTGTTTGGTTTTATAAAATTCAACAGCAAACATCTTTGCTTTTACACTTTACATGTACATAAAAAATAAAGTAAAATCTGTAGTAAATGTATGTGTGATGTGTGGACTGACTTGAACGTCAGCATAATATATTTGTAACCATGAGGTCACTGATGGTTTATGAAAAAATTGTCTGTGAAACTCTTTAGGTACTTTTTTCCCCCCTGTGTTTCACACATTTAATTTCCAGTGAAGGAAAAGAAAATGTAATAACTGCTGATGAAATTTCCAGTAGCACTGGTAATAAAAGCTCAAACCTTTAATTGCCGTTAATTTTGATTCTATGCTACTGTCACCAGATCCCCCAGTGATCGAGTGTACTTGTCTATGTGATGCCATACTGTATTTTGACCATCCAGTTTTAATTAAAGCTTTTAATTACTGTGCTGATTTGCATTGAGCCCCCAGCATTCTGAGGATATAAATGTAAAAAGGGAAGGCGTGGAGCTTCAGATGCTTAATGAAATGTTTTATTTAATAGTGTACTTCAATTTCAAATGCAATGCTGGCAGGGCAAGCTTTTTTCACTTGGGGTGGGGCTGGGGTTGGGGGGTGTGTGGCTCATGGATATGCATAAACATTAATTGCATTATTCTTGATTCAAAAATAACTTGATTAAAACTCACACACACACAAAAAGACATAAAAGGCTTTTGTGTCAGCGGTTGCAGCTGAGGTGTATCCAATGTATCTGATATAGAAGGAGACGAGATGAAAGGGATGTGGGCTTAAGAGATGCCAGTTAATTGTATGCAGCACAACAGCAGCGATGTTACCACAGAGCGTGTAGAATACTGGCCGTCTAAAGCTGCTGTCTGCAGTAGCCTCTTCCTCAAGTTGGTCTTTATACACAATCCATACAGCTATCACAAGTATGGTAAACAGTTTTTATGGGTGATGGAGAAACGATAAAATCGCTTTTGTTGAAGACATTTGAGTGGGAGTTGTAGCAGTACTACCAGTAGTAGTACATAACAGCATGCTATATAATCTACTTAAAAAGAAAAACAATAGCATTAATGAGAAGCATTAATGACAGAAATCACCCACTAAACTTATTGTATGTGTTGGACAGTTGATATTTTTGTATTTTATGATTTCTTAGACAACTAATCGCATTATGCTCTCCACAGGTAATCAAAACCACCTTAGTGTTGTGCCACAATTTAAACATTAGGAGAGAACTTTGATGAGGACTGAGCTTTCACCTCTGTGTAATATAAACCGTATGTACCATAATCAGTTTTAACTTGGCAACTGAGACAAGACTTAAAATCTGCCTGGTGCCCCCATACGGTAATACAAGTGAGCTCGGTTTACATGGCTGCCTGAACAGTCGGCAGTTTGACGTCGAGAGTGATACCCTTACCCGGCTGCTTCACTAGAAAAGGAAGCCTTTCATCCTACCAAGGGAATCTGATTTCCAATCACAGCACAGAGACGCACTCCAGGCCCACACAAAACCATTATCGTGGCAATAACAGAAAAATCAATCTGAGCAGTTCAAATGCACATAATATGTCTGTGCCAATAACAGTATGGGTGTATGTGGATATTTCTGTGCTAAATATAGTGCTCAGAATGCATGTCAGACTGAGGGCAAACCATCCAGACAACTTTAAAAGAAGAAAAAAAGTTAAAGGGGACAGCCATGTTCAAATTCGGTTTCCTTATCATCTGAGAAATAAAGTATATGTTGAACATATGAATGTGGCTAACTTTTTAAAGACACTGAGGTTTACATCTCTCTTAAATTATTCCAGTGTTGCGTATTGTGCAGCAATGCATGATGAGGATGCATCTTGACCGAGTACTTGTTGCAATAATTGTATAATTTTGGTTTGTATGTTGTATAATTTTAATTTGACAATCTATCTTTCTGTAATGTCCACTTAGTCTCTGTTTCCATACCTGATGGGATAACAGCACAGGATTTTTAAGGATTTTCTTCCAACACCAAAACTGATTGTGCCACAACTTGTTCAGAATCCACACTTCTTTGCTTGAAGAGAGAAACTTGAGTTTTGTTGGCTTTACTAAATCTCACACACATGCTTGGGAGGTACACCATTCCGTTCCTTTTAACTATTATAAATGAACTGTAACAATGAATTAACCATGCATCAAATCACATTTAAATTGTAATCTTACAAAAACTTTATTCCATGAAATTACTGAACTATGAATTTTCCTCATGAATGTGAAGCATTTATGTTATAGCTCTTGCACTTCCACCAAAATCACTCAACTTCGAATATGGGATTTTCCTTTAAAGAAGTCTATGAAAACAATAAATGTTTTAAGTCTGATTGAATGTAACCTTGTGTATGTGACTTGGCCTCAAGTGAGGTAATTACCTTGTGAATAGGCCTCGCTAGATGAACTAATGTAGTGAGTGGTTGTCTATTATCAAGTGCACAAGCTCATAATGTTGTTTGATGAGCAAGGTTGATGCATTGCGATATGTTTTACGTCATAGTGTAAAGCAGATTGAGACAGCTGTCCCTCCATCCTGACAGTAATGGCCCTGGGTCACTTGGTGCCCTAGGCAAGATTACATTTGCACCCCCCTTGTAACAGTACAATGGTTGTGTGCTCTTCAGGGCACCCCTACAGACAGACAGCTCCCCTAGCCTATATGTCCAAGGCCGGCTCTGCACGCTGAGGATATTGTTCTTGCTCAAGGCATTCAAGTAGAGTAAACTGTTATGCTTGTTCAGTGTGTCTTCTTTCTTGAGCATTATTTTCTGGATGACTTCAGCAAAGGCTTCTTCTTGCACAAGCAAGATGATGAAGACATTATTACTGACTCCTTGAATGGTGGGTAACTAGTGTTTGCTTGTCTGACTTCCATCACTTTACAGTTCCATCTGGATACCAACCAATATGGCAATTTCAACAAAATCTTTTTATTCTCAATGCAGTCATTGAGAACTTCCAATGTGTTCATGTAAAGCATTGCAACTTCACAGATCTTGAGGAAGTCTGCAAAGTCTCTTAGATTGCAGCCATCTTTACAACTTATCTCTGGCCTTCCATGCAAATTGTCTCCCATAGATTTCCAAATTATTAACAGATCTCCTAAAAATAACTCCTGTATAACTTTTGTTATTTAGGCCTTAATGATCTGTGTGAATTAGCACCACCAAATGGTAATGGTATTATTTTTTTAACTTTGGCATGCCAGCTGCACCACCAATATTTCCCAAACTGTACTGGTGTGAGGTGCCTCACCAGTGTGTAAATGAGGGAAGACTTATAAGGCATCATACAGATGAGCTTGTGCAAGGCTGGTGTGATGGTTTTTACTAACTGGAAATAGACTGGTGGTGATATGGTTGTAGGATGGATCAAGACTTTTGTTAACTCTGCACTGGGTTGTAGCATAGACTCAGGGGCTACATTCACACTTCAGGCCAAAGTGGCCCAAATCAGATTTTTTTTGCCCATATGTGACCCATATCCAATTTTTTATGGCAGTTTGAACAGCACAAATCTGATTTTTTTAAATCCGACCCAGGCCACTTACATATGTGGTCCTAAATCGGATACATATCGGATGTTTTGTTATGTGACTTCAGTCTGAATGGCTATGTCACATGTCATTCGACTTTGTCGTCACGCACTTGCTCAGAGATATGGGTCGCCGGAGATGACTGTCTTGCCGTGACAGTGATGAGAGGCGCTGACAGACGTATTCAAATGTCTTCCTTGACATCCTGAAATTATGGAAGAATTCTCTGTCAGCGAAGCCCCTCACATCACAATCCCACCACTCCTGGCTCCGACTCCTCATCCACATATTCCTCTGTGCAGAGGTAGCAGCCAATTCTCCACAAAACGCCAGAGTAAAAAAATGCATTTTTTTTTCTTCTTCTTCTAATCACTTCATAATATTGTGGGCTTCGAATGCACAACAACGACACAAGCACGAGATTATTCGCATCCGTATTTCTGTAAAAAGTGCGCTGTGTGTAAGGTCACGTCTTCTTCTGTGCATGCAGGCCACTTCAGGACAGTAGATGGTGCACACTAGAGACTGATAGCAGTCGTATTTAAATTGTAATGTGAACGACCACACAAAAGAAATCGGATTTCAGCAAAAAATCCAAATTGAGCATTAAGGTATGCAGTGTGAACATAGCCAGGGTGTTCACTCAGCTATATGGGTGGACACAGAGGACAATACTCCTGTGCTGTGTTGTGGACATTGGCAGAAGCAGGAGATGCAGTGCCTGATGGACCGGTGACAGCACAGCATCAAGCTGCAAGAACTGATAGACATACGCCAGGGCCTGGACCATGGACTGCACCCCAAGATGAGGCACTTGGCATGGGAGTAGCAGGAGGAGCTGGCCCATGATACATACAATTTCAAGAAACTACATGGGGCAGCAGAAGGAGGAAAACAGAACAAGTGCTGAGGAGGTGAGGGAGGCTCAGGGAAGGGTACAAGAGTGGCATGAAAGACAAGAGTCTAGTTGTGAACTCACTCTGGAAAGATCTTTCTGATGTAAAAAAAACAGCAGTTATGCAGTTACTCTGACCCAGTCATCTAGCTGTCACAATTGGCCCATCATAGTTGCTCAAATCCATATGCTTGCCCATTTTTTTCTGTTTCCAACATATTAACTTCAGGGGCACAATGTTCACTTATATATATATATATATATATATATATATAAGTGAACATTATATATATATCACACACCCACTTCCAGGTTCCATTGTATATAGATAACCAATGTTATTCACTTCACCCATCAGTGATCATAATATTATGGTTTATTGGTGTGTGTGTGTTTTCATTAATATGCTGCTACCCAACAGAGTGGTTTCAAAAATTAATGTTTGTTTCGTTATTCCTCAAAGTATAGTGACATAATTAAACTTACTCTGCTTTTTGAGCGTTTGTAACGGATGTGAAATGGTACCATGCAACTCCCCCAGTAGTCATGACAAGAATTTGATTAGTTCCCCAAGTGGGAGACTCAGGTGTTTAGTGGCACCTGCAACCCGTGAATGTGATTTTTCCCAATCTAAACTTCAAAAATGTGTTGAAAACACTAGCAAACAGGCATCAGCACATGATGGCATACCATCTTATTGCACCATCGTTTTTTTAAAAAACATCAGCAGACATCAAATGTTTGTTCTGTGATGGTCTCAGCACTTCCCGATGTTGCAAAGGCATACACTAAAAATATAACAAACAGCAACATGATTTTCTGGCGGCCGTAAGGGAAACATGGTGGCCGCAAGGCTTGTCCCGGTACGAGCTCTGCTCCTGTGTGCGTTACTGTTGTCTGCATTGCGTGTGAAAAAGTCAGTATGTGTCACTTACACACATTGGGAGCTACTCTCCCTCAGGGACAATCTATATACAATTGGCCAAGTTTCGATCTCAACGTTTCCTGCGGAGATACTAGCCATTAACAAGCCAGCAAACTCGTCTCCTTGGAGGCATAAGCTGGCGAGGAAGCAACACCGAGCCGGTGTACTCTACAGGTTCAGGAAGCGTCCATACCGGCCACCGCTTCCAGCTCTGCTCCTGACTAACGTGAGATCGATAAAGAACAAAATGGATGAACTCTTACTGTTAATTCA
>JABJVR010008944.1:0-10245 GCA_025773905.1 Chitala chitala
GTGTGTTTTTGTGTGTTTTTGTGTGTGTGTGTGTGTGTGTGTGTGTGTGTGTGTGTGTGTGTGTGTGTGTGTGTGTGCAAGTGTTTTTTTTTTTTTTTTTGCAAATAAAAAGCAGCAAATTTAAAGTCTTGTGACTACATATTTTTCCAAATGTCTTTTAATACTTATGCATTGCTTCATTTGTCTTGTAAAGTAGAAATATTAATGACAACATTGTCTGGGCTGTGATAGTAGCCAGTTGAGAATTGGAAGTGACTTCACCTACTTTACCTATCACTATACTCGAGTGTGGACACTGACAAGAGAGTGTAGGTCATCTTTTTATTACAATGATGAGATCAGTGTAATTGAAGCTGAAAAAAAAATTCAGCAAGATAAAAAGACAGTAAAAGACATTTATGTATATTAAAGGTCTGCTATAACTCTAGTAATCAATGCCTGTCAAATCCTTGCTAATAATGCATAACTACTGTAACTACAATAACTCAGTTACCTCAAAATTAAATTATGCACAAGACCAAACATCAGAATCAATGAGAAAAGCTTTGTTTAATCAATTCTGTATTTTCCTTCTAGCAAAAGAATGGAGCTGCATTTTTTTCCACACAGACATCCAATACTACCTTTCATCTCTACTGTGGTTACCCTCGGGCAGTATGGTTCTGTAACCTGCTGAAAGATCAACATTTGGAATTTTACATAACAAAATATTTAACAAAATTCATGCAGACTATTCCTGGAGACAGTTTAAAAGCTCAAACTTTAGACTGTATCTTGAGGGGATGCACAGCCTCTGTGAATATTATGGACCAATAAGAGAATAATGTGCAATCAACTATATTAATTGAATACAATCCCTCCCTTGACGCACCCAGTAGTTCAGACAAGAGAACCAGCACATAGATCCAGAAAAATGCAGATCTACATTGAAAAAGTCAGCAATACAGAATATTTGTTGAGGTCAGTTTTTATTAAAAAAAAAATATATATATATATATATTTTTATATATATATTTATATATATATAAAATCCAAACCCACCTGCCCACCAGGTATATTTAGGTAGAGTGGTGATATTTTTAATCTTTACTGACACTGAGCTGAAGTCTCTCTGATCCGAATGCTTACGTAGCATGTTTGAGCAGCCTCCAGGAACAATTTTAACCCCAATACCAGGATGTTTACTGGGATGTTTACCAGTAATTATTTGCCATTTACAGATTGTTAAAGGCTTAAATAGAAAAGTCTAAAGACCATTAATCACTACTGATGAAGAAAAGTGTGGACTGATCAGCATATTGATTTTCAGGTTAGGGACCTTAAAAAGTTCTAGCCACCAAGCTCCAGTACAAACATGTGTGAAAGTTCACAACCATAATGTGGTAGCAAGATATACATAATGGAAAAGCTAAAAGTTGTGTTATTACAGCACATTTTTATAGACTGCATTTTTTCAGAGCCCTTCAAACTGAGTCAAATTGATAAAATGCCAGCTGAAAATAAAATGTGGATAATTAAATATATCCAGTTTTTACATTTTTATAAACAAAATCTGAAACTATTTGCTCTGCAATAATTGTATATTATGCTGTCAAGTAAAACAATAGCCTTCAATGATTCAGTATTTTAAAGGCATGTTAAAGGCTTATTGGTATTAAATGCATGGGTTGCTTTTTGTTGCTGATATGATCACAGGGGCAGCAGGGAGGCTCAGCAGATAACTGATCCTGCACCTCCTTCAGCCTTTAGAGCAGCAGGACTGACGGAGTCCGGAGCTTCATGTCTGCCAGGGCTCAGCATGCTCTCCCTGCACCTGTACAGCTCCAGCTTCTACCACAGACCAGAGGCATCTGTAGTTCAAGTGAAGTAAAAAGTAGAACTTGCTTTCATAGCATAATTGTCTACACTTCTGCCTGGTTCGAGTGCCCCGCAGTATGCAGCGAGCTCTCTGTGATGGCTAATGGAAAGCAGATAAATATGAAATTACTAATTAAAGCTACCTCTGCACTACTAAAACAAAAAATCTCATAGAATTTTACAGATAGCCCTTGACATGACATGTATGGAATCGACAACCATTTTCATGTCCGACAACCATCTTACTGACATTCCTATATTATTGTCAAGCAGCAACATTTGGTTTAAATGTCTAATATCAGCCACTTGATCTGCTGCAAGATAACATACTACTTTATTGTATATTTTTTATTAGTATTATTTTAACTGTAATTTTAAATAATGGCTGAAAATGTAGCAAACCCCGACAAAATGTCTTAGTATTCATGCATGTCCTGATATCTTGATTCATAAAAATGGATTTCCTGCTTACATTAAAACTGTTATTGGAACTGAATTCTGTCATAAACTGAGGACAGAGGACAGTCTGAATATCAAACCACAGAAAATCAACCTGGGATTTTGACAGATGCATGTCATGAGAATGAATTTTTGATTATGTTGAGTATTAGGCAAGCTAGCACGCATGTTTTGAAATAAATCTGTAAGCAGGTCCATCCCCTAAAGCTGAAGCTAAAATTCAGCTCCCTGTGGCTAAGATTTTCCCAGAAGCTCTTCTTTGGTTATAAAATGAGCCTGTCCATAAATTCAAACTTTAAAAATAATGAAGGCAGCATCGAATCCTGTGTTCAGTCAGACTGCCTCTGTGAAAGCACCAACACTACAAGTATAATGGGCAATGGAATACTACAAAAATAATAAGAAATGCAATAGTGTTTAGTGTTAGAGTTACCACTCAGCATGTAGGTTACTGTGACTACAATATGAGCACGTACTGCCACTATACTCTGGAAATAAAGCATGTCTCCTGCTGGGTAAAGTCCACATAACAAGTGACAAGATGTAAAATAACAGAAGTTAGAGGATGAATTGACTGAGTGTGAGGAGAAATCCACTTTAGTTTTTCTTACATCTACAGTTTTCAAGCTATAAACTAGAAAAACAACATTCTTATATCTTTTTTGTTGTTTTTATAATTACATTACATCAGGCTGGGATTTAGAAGTCTCCCGGTTCAAATCCCAGCACATCCTGGTGTGTCCTTATGCAAGACACTCAGTGCTGGCTCCCCGGGCGCGGCATGTGTCTGGCAGCCCACTGCTCCCTTCAGGTGAGGGGTAAAAGGCAGAGAAGAAGTTTCCCTCTGGGATTAATAAAGTATAATAAAAAAAATAAATAAAATGTAGGTTTATTTTCATTTACAGTACATAAGCAACAGTTCTTCCAATTTATGGGGTGTCAAAGAGCTTATTGATTATATGCAGAGTGTAAAATAAATGACAGAGTGTAAGGGTAGGACAGAAAAAATGCATTACATAACTCAAGAAATTAAAGTTGCAGTGGACTATGCAATGAAGACTAGACAGTGGAATAATAAGAAACTGCAATAAAGACAGCCTGCATCCTGTCTCTGTCTCAGCATGATGCGAGGGACGGGTTACTGCAAAAGGCAAACAAGTCTGCAAATTCATGCCGTTAAATGTAAGCTATGCATGCAGGTGATCTCAATTTCATAGCATATGGTGTCTTTCGCAGTACATGCATGGTCTCTCGACGTAAAGCAATGTTTGAAACCACAAAATCGGATATCACTGCCAGCCAGATGCACACCTTCATGGCAGCAATATGCCTCTAAATAAGTTCTTTTAGCAAGAAAATGCTCCGTGCCACAAGGTTAGCGCTGTGCTGCAATGCTACATGAACCATGACTGTAACTTTAGCTAAATGAAAGAGATGCCAATTAATGAAGCTGTGTGTTTTGTGAGCTGAGGTGGTTGAAAGTATGTCGCATAAAGATCGAATGCCATCTAGCCTGCAGTTACTTTGGGAATTCACTTCTTCAGCATGCTGTTGACAGATTGTTGAGTGCATGCCCTGACAAAATCATGCTGCTTTGAAAGCAAAACTGAGAAAACATCCCTGTTAGATAGGTGTGTAAACTCATCCTTCGTTTCCTGCAGAGGATAGGCTCCAGCACCCCCTGCAGAAAGCAAAAATCTGTGAAAAAGCAATTACCCCTTCCCAAAACAACCCCTTATCCAGGAAAAATGAATATTTTCAAATTAATTTCCTAATCAAGCTTAATTAAGGGAACACTGGGTATTACGTCTCTTATTTTTTGTATTTTTTGACTCGTGGAAAAGGAAAAAAAAAGAAAAAACTCAGGCAAATGTGTGTCCAGTTATCAGAACATTGTGGAATTCTGGGTCATGTGCAGAAAATTAAAACTACAAGAGACAGAAAAGCATAGACATTTCATTCAGTTGGACTAAAAATATTTTGTTTCTCAGCTCATGTGGATATTTTCAATATGAATAAATGATGAAAAAAAAGCATTTTTGGTTTCAGAGAATTTTTTTTTAATAAAAGAAGATGCCTGCTGTATAATATATGATGAAAAGAAGAAGGCCAGAGTTGCCAGAGTGGTCCACAGATACACGATACGAGGACGGGCCTCGGAACACTTTATTTTTTTTATGCTGACTAGATGGTCCAGGAGCTCCATGCTTTGGCAATGTACAGAACACATACTCCAGATGGGGAGCAGAACTTGGGGCCAGTCCTCAGATTTTAGGGGTTCAAGTCATGCAGAAGGTTAGTGCTAAGGCTTATTCCTGACTTAACTCCTGTCCTAGTACAGCATGTCTTTTTTCCAGATATCTGTTTGTTAAAATTTACTGGTGGTTAAAGCCATGCTACTCAAGCTGGGGGAGCCTGGTTCTGAAAAGGGTAATTGCACAACAGCTTGGGTGAGGAGGGGTCAGGAAAGGGAGGCTGCTGATGGCCAGCCTGTGCCAGCCTGTGCCAACCTGTGCCAGCCTATGCCATCCTGCACTGTGCTTTCACCATACTCAGCCCTGTCAAATCCACAGCTCTACACGACTCTGCTACGTTTACATAAAGCCAATGAGTTTCACCCCATGTATTTCTCTGTAGAATATTTGTCCATATGTCTTTAACTGTCATTTTCTGTTCTCTTATAGGGAAACACATACAGTTAGACATAAAAAACTGACATGACTTAACAGCAAAAACGGTTGATTTTCACAAATGTACATCAAAGCTTTGTATCTTTAACAGGGAACTTTTAGTCTACTTTTTGAAACATTATGTACGTGCTACTCAAATAGACACAATTGATCAACCGGTATCCTTTCTTCAGCTGTCAACATTTCTACAGAAGCTCATCATTTTAAAAGTATATACACATAAAATCTACACAGCATTACATTGTGCACAATTATCAGCATTACAGAAAAAAATAAATGTTCACTGATATTTAAAACAACCTTGTCACTACATATGTTTCCTTTACACTGGGAAACAAACACACACATTTCTTGGGTTGTTTTTGAATTATTTTCTGACATAAGCAAAAATTTTCAAAGAATTCCCAGTTCACTTTTCAAGCCTGTTCATTCCAGTCCTCGTGTAAATATGCAGTGTTTTCTTTACATAAAATAATTTTAATCAAAACATTGTAAAACAAGACCCTTTAACTTTCTGTGTAGTTTTATGTATTCTGCCAGATCATTAACTTTCCAACAGTATCTCTTCATATTGCATATTCAGCATTGGCAAAATTAGCTTGTAAATTATTCTTTTAAAATTTTTCTATCCAGAAATGTAATAAAACTATTTATAGCAATTTTATTGGACTTGTGTAAGGAAGTATAAATTAATATTTATATTAATTAATTAATATTAATATTAATAGAAATTCTATCCAAGCTCAAAAAATAAGTACATAGTTTATACAGACAGATAAACACATTTCTCCATCACCTCACCAAAACCATTATGTATACACTAAATAAAAGTTGACATTAAAACAAGACTATACTATAAAATATTACAATTCAGCATATCCTAATACAATATATATATTGTAATATTAGGATATACTGATTATATAAATAACATATAATCAGTATATCCTAATACCTTTTCTTGTAGGATTAATTACTGCAGAAATAAGTACAAGAAAACAAGTTGTTCCTTTTTTTTTCTCTGCAGGTGTCAGATGAACATGTAGAAATCATCCGTAATAACCTCTAGGTAACTGACGTTTAGCACAAATGAATATTCCTAGCACATTTGTAGATATGATGGGTTAAAAGAATGGCACGACATTTACTGTGTCACATGAAAGGAGAAACATTAAGTGAAGTTCACAGAGTGTTCGCTGGATAAGAGCTCATTTCAGTACTCAAAACCCAGACTCCTTTGGGATGACACTACAAGCCTCCTGTGATTGTTTTACTTCACAGGTCATCCTCATTAACATAGGTCCACAAATTCAGCCAAAGTGAGCTCTCTTCACATACTTTATGAAGAGAAGCTAGAACTCGACATTGCAGTCAACTAAAGACCAGCACATCTACACTGCAAATACTGACTTAATAAAGCTGACCTCGTAACACTCAGCCTTGGTATATTATTTTTATTAATGAACGGTACTGTGGAAGTACTTAAAGATGACTAATACTGCAATAAAAGGAAAAAGGCAAAATTTTTATGGTGTGTACCAAAGTTACCTTTCTCCTTGCACAATAAGCAATTCTGCCCAGTCAATAAACCAGCTGTTAAAGAGTTTATTTCCTCTCCGAGTAACTCATAAAGACCGGATAGTTATTAAGTGAAGTCTGACTGCTTTTATATTGGTTGTAATTGCAAAGAAAACTACTAGACTGAATACTCTTGTGCATTTTGTAATTACAATTTTCTTCTAGGTAAAATATATTCTGAAATATACAGAATATATTATATATCAATGCACTTCCAAGAATAACCTTTGTGCAATTAAGAAATGCCAAGAATTCTGGGAGGATTCAGTGGTGCGTACGGAACCAAGTGTCACTCGTTTTAAACTGCACACAGTGATATATGACTTCTGACTGAAATAATTCAAATATACTGGATACGGACACGGAGCAATATAATGCGGTGCCTGTTTTCACCGAAAAAGATAATAAGTTATTAGATGTTTTATTTGGCCTGTTAATGGTAATATACAAGACATTAATTAACCATTTATTCTCTTAGACGTTACTGTATAATTGCAACTTCCTGTTCTCGCCAGCATAGAAACACTAAGTTAAAAAGCACTTGCATGGCCTAGAACAGTTCCCATAGACCAGGCTTCCAGCATTCCGCTTCCACTTCCTTTTCACCCAGTCTCAATTCTGGTCTTATTCCACATCGATGTGTGGAGAAGCTGGCTATTAGCAAAACCTAAAATGCAACTCATTAAATATCTGAAATATGGGCATGTAATTAAAAACCTGATGAATAATCAACACAAGCAGTCATACACATTGCCTTGTTTGTCTCAGCCTCTTCCAAATGCACACACAGGTACATTTAACTGTAAACACTGGCACACAATTTACCAGCTAACCACTCACATGTAACTGATAAAAGTGTGCAATGCTCAAGCAGTAACCGACTGAATTATTAACAATCAGATTATAAATAAAAAACTATTCGGATTATTATCACAAATAAATTCTGTTAAACCTTTACACAAATTCAGAAAGTTTGTTTTTCTGAGAAGTAATTATTCACAATGGCTTGTGTAAAAAGTACACGTACACAATGAGAGCTTATGTTTCTGTATGAATAAGTTAGAAGAAAAGTGCATGTATACATACATTAATACATGTGAAAGCACATGAATCAACAGCCTCATTTAAAAGAAAACTGCATAGACTATTCAAATATGAAGTGTAACAGTGTTAAATGTATTGGTGTCTGTATGCCCAGATGGAAACCATTTATTAATCTTTTATTTATTTTCAGACTGCTTTTACAGCTTGGGATCATGGGGGGCCTGTAGTGTATCCTAGGCAACACGAGGTAGAACGCAGGTTATGCCCTGGAAGGGCTATCAGCCATAGTATGCACACAGACTCCCAATGAATTTCCCTGCCTCCCCAGGTATTAATCATAAATGTAACTTAAATTTTATATATAAAATTAAAATATTCTAAAATAAAACTGTATGAATAATTTAATGATTAAAACATGATTAATTTTGCTAATTTTATGTCACTAAATTGATTGTGAGCATGTCCACATCAAATGTACATACACAGTATAAGATAGACATCAGAGGTTGTATTCCCAGATAATGGCACAATGAAAGAGTGAAAGGATGTCGTGATGAGGTTAGCTTGGCTTCGGTGCACAATTACCACATTTACTTTACCGAAGACGAATGGTAACTCGAATTTATTAAATGTTGTGCTTATCTAGCATACAACACTGGTGTTTAAAATATGTGTTGCTATTCTTGTCTGTTATTGCAGATAATTGAACAATAGAGAGAAGACCTACAGCCACAAATTGGGCAAATGACAAAGTGGACTGTCCTGGACAAAGGTACCAAAATGGATGCCCCAAATTAAACATTTAAGCAACAAGTAATTAAACAGCTCATTTTACACTGGAATAAATGCTGACAGAAAACTTTAAAAATAAATTATGTCATTAGTGTTTTATGTTAATGAGTACACACATTAACCATACTGTGAAACTAATAGATTAATATAACAAACAAACAAACTTAACCAGCAGGACACAAAGTTTCAGAAAACAAACAAGGACATTGGGTACTGTAGACAAACAGTGTATCCAAGCAAGGAGATTAAGATAAATTATTTACTACAGAAAATTTAATGACGTTAGCTGTTCACAGTGAAAACAAATGGCATGTGTAAATGAGTGCTATCTTTGATAAATAATTCATCTGGTATTGAACAATATCAGGATGTGTTAAATTTGTGTAACTTTTTATTATACATTTAAAAGGGTCTGTGGAAGTGAATATTTGTTATTCTTGTAAGCCATGAGCAGATGATCTTGCAGCAGAGACGAGTAGAGTTATGGAGTGATGTGTTTACTATAGTGTAGATATTGTGGTTATTTTATTACTATTTTAATATTACCACTGTTGTGGTTACATACACCTGGAACTTCCTACTCCTTCCTCAGTCTGATGTGTCTCAAGGGCTCAGATCTTCGGCATCAAAAGAGGCTGTAATTACAGAAATGGTTGAGAAATTTTTGGTTTATAAACTATTTATTTTCGTTTTGTTTTCCATGTCATCATGCTTGGTTAATAAATCACCAGCTGAGTAGCATCACATACATCACCTGACCTTCTGTAGAAAGTGAGAGAGAAGGAAAGGACAAAAAAATTATACGAGGAGTTCACAGAGAGAAGACCTGACTCGGATTTTTTGAGAAAAACATGAACATCTCTTCAAATGTGGAGTTTCAATACCTATCAGGAAATCTCAACTCAAATTCAAACAAATCAGCAATAATTGCTTTTGGTAAGTAAATTAGGAAAAGGAGTGTCTTACCCAGCACTCGACTGGCCATCCTCCCCCGAGTCACCTCGTGGAGGTTTTCCAAACCTCAAATTCAGGCCAACTCACAAATCACCGACCAAGACACATCTGCTTTGGCAAAGAAGAACAACTGTTTGCTGTGAATTATTGTTTTGAAAATATATTTAGAACCCCATATGGTAATATTAAAGTTACTGGGCAGATGTAACGACTGTTTGACACTCATGCTAATAGCTGTGTTAATAAAAATTCTAATTGCTTATCATGTATATGCAATCTGCCTTTGTGAAAAGCCTCATCTTTGCCAACTTACCCAGTAACAGCACATTTCTCAAAACTGTTTTCTTCATTGTTATGTGGTATATTAATGCAAACTGTGAAATACACTCTTCAGGTCTCCATGAAGCAGCCAGATTTACATGTTCTTTAAATAAATTAATCAGAACCCATAGTCGATGCAAATTTCGCTGACAGATTTTGTGAATAACCTGAGCACACAAATTGTATGAAGTATTTTCAAACAAATGCGAATTACTGAGTGTATCACTTACCTGTCTCTGGTCTCTTGTCTCTCTCTCCCCTTTGTGGCTTACCTGTCTCTGGTCTCTTGTCTCTCTCCCCTTTGTGGCTTGCCTGTCTCTGGTCTCTTGTCTCTCTCCCCTTTGTGGCTTACCTGTCTCTGGTCTCTTGTCTCTCTCCCCTTTGTGGCTTACCTGTCTCTGGTCTCTTGTCTCTCTCTCCCCTTTGTGGCTTACCTGTCTCTGGTCTCTTGTCTCTCTCCCCTTTGTGGCTTGCCTGTCTCTGGTCTCTTGTCTCTCTCCCCTTTGTGGCTTACCTGTCTCTGGTCTCTTGTCTCTCTCCCCTTTGTGGC
>JABJVR010008945.1:0-10245 GCA_025773905.1 Chitala chitala
GTGGGGGGGGGGGGGGGGGGGGGGGGGGGGGTGGGGCTGGGGTTGTGGGGTGGGCTGGGGCTGTGGCTGTGGGGGGGGGGGGGGGTGTGGGTTGGGCTGGGGCTGGGGCTGAGAGTCGGGCTGGGGCTGGGGCTGAGGGTAGGGCTGGGGCTGAGGTTGGGGCTGGGGCTGAGGTTGGGACTGGAGCAGAGCTTTCTGACACCTTCCTGCATCGGCTCTAATTCATTTAACTGCTGTGTGTAGTATGGTCACCAAAGTCACTCTAAACCTGAGTATGGTAAACACTGCCCTAACTGCTATTAATATTGAAAAATCTTTCCAAAACTTCATACTGTGCTGAAATACCAAGGGGTGACCAGTACACATTTTGTCCACTTTGTTAATGCTTTAGTACTGCAGTACAGTACTAAATATCTGGTCCACTCAGCCACTTGGCTGAGTGGACCAGATATTTTCTTAGATGTCCTCAGAGCGCCTTGGAATTTTTTAGACATATTGATTAAGTGCTGAACGTTTACCAGGATCAGAACATGTTAATCTGTTTTTTTTTTTCTTTGTTCTTTGGTGGCTTGTGTGGGAGGGAAAAGAGCGAGGTTGTTTATGTAGCTGGACGTGTGTTCTTCGGAAGGTGCACCTCATCTCAGCCCCATGTCTGTCACTCAACGTTTCAGCGAGTGCCACAACGCCACAGACCGCATCAAGGTGAGGGTTTGGGACGAAGACGACGACATCACGTCGCGCGTCAAGCAGCACTTCAAGAAGGAGTCGGACGACTTCCTCGGGCAGACCATCATCGAAGTGAGGACACTGAGCGGCGAGATGGACGTGTGGTACAACCTGGGTGGGTCTCTGTCAGCTTCTGCAGTGTGTTGAGGGAGAACCTCTGTGGACGGGCTGCCTTCTCTGCAGTGCCTCTTTTGTTTCATGGAACTGTGGAAATAAAAATAATGGTCTTATTAGAATATAAACTATTCCGTCCCCTTTACAAAAAACTGACTTCCCAGCAAAACACAAAATGTTCAAATAACGATAGCTAAAAGTTCCTAACGTTCCCTAAACATTTAGCTAACGTTAAAAACATTTAGCTAACATTATTTGAACGTTTTGTGTTTGTTGGGTTATCCCGTTAAAAGTTTTTAAAATGTTGCATTGTTTTTTAATTCATCGTGTATTTATGACTTCTAATATGCTGGATTGGTGAGTGACTAAAATTAGTTTTGGTCACTCACCTGTTTTTGTTTTTGACCTAGCAGAGGAAAGGTGGTAATCTCAGTCAAAGAGCCCTGAAGCCGCAGCAGAAGTGAAACTACGACATAATAACGGCATCTCTGTCGAGCCCTCGCTCCCGTAGGCTCTGCCCTCACAGTGAATTTCTGAAGGCAATGTTATGCAAGGCATTTATTCCTGCAGACCTAAACAGTATATCTTGAAATAAATGACATATAACAGCAGGGCTGTTTGGCAGAAGAGCGGCTCTCATTTCCTCAGCATATTCCTGTCACACTAATACCTTGTCACAGGGGAGAGGTACTTAAGACTTGAATCTCCATGGCCTCGGGGGGATGACAAGTATTGAGAATTGTGAAATAGGAATTGCATCGTAGAGAAAGGATTCTGTTAACCCCTTGTTTTCCCATCCTGCAGAGAAGAGGACGGATAAATCTGCTGTCTCTGGTGCCATCAGGCTGAAGATCAGTGTGGAGATGAAGGGGGAGGAGAAAGTAGCGCCACCTCATGGCCAGTACACATGCTTGCATGAGGTACCGTTTCCCTTGTAACCATTCTGCTGTACAGGACGTCTGTCCAGATTAAAACTAACGGTCAGATCAGTGACAGGTGCACATCATTGTTAATTTATTTTGGCTCCTTCTGGGTTGTACAAACAGATCTGGCCTAGTGAGAGCTACTGGTGAATTTAAAGAGGATCCATTTTAGCAGCCTCAGAAACAAAGCCTTTTTGTGCTGACCTGGTCATGACCGTCCCTCGTTTGCAGAACCTGTTTCATTACCTGACTGAGGTGGAAAACAACGGAGGAGTCAAGATTCCTGAGGTCAAAGGCGAAGAGGCCTGGAAGGTCTACTTTGATGATGTTGCACAAGAAATCGTGGATGAGTTTGCTATGCGTTATGGAGTGGAGTCCATATACCAAGCCATGACGTAAGTGACAGTTTTGTTTAACGCTAGACTTTGGCCTGTCGTTTTAAACTACTGCGCGCCTTTTGTACACTTTCTTTTCTGGACACAGCCTTTTTATGTATTGGTGCCAAAGTACAGGGATTGATAGGCGTTACTCATTCTACCAACAGACTAGTCACTGCTGTGGTCCTTCTTGGATTTACATGTGTTTCTCAAGGCTGCAGTCTGAGTGGCTGATGCCGGTTCAGCCTTGCTGCATTTCATTGTTTAACTTTATAGGTTTTTAAATGGCAGTTTTACCATCTCCTTGACAAAAACAACACTATTTAAAATGTACAAACAAAAATGAAAGGAATTAGTGGTTAGTAAATGAAAATGTTTACTTGTATTTAGTAAATAGCACACTGGGATAATTTGAGCTTGTGTGAAGCGGTGCAGACAGGGACTGTGTTGATGTTGTTGTAACAGAGAGAACAGAACAGATGCCTTTGTTCTGATGTGCCTGGAGGCCTAATCCTCTGTAGAGAGCAAAACTCAATATTTCCTTTATGTTTGTGGATAAAAATCAGATCAGTAAATTGCTTTGTAAACTCTGATGTAAAGTTTTTAACTGAAGATGTTCTATGCCTTTAAGAAGCCTCCCTTCCACTGATCAGTAGATAACTCCGCCAGTGACAAGGCCTTATAGGATTCCAATTGTCAGTGAGAGCTCTGTAGTTTTTTTATTTGTATGGTTGATTAAGGTTGTCTTAAAGTCATATAATTGTTGATTTTATTTTCTAAAAATATTTTGAAGCTTGGTCTTATTGAAATGCTTCGCTGAAATGAAGTAATCATCAATTGCTTGATAGCAAGTTCCTTGGACTAATGGTAGAAATTTCTACTAACAACTCTTGTTCATGTTCTGACTTTTTGTACTCATTTGATAATCAGTGCCTATATGTAACATCCAGCACAGCTGTGTTTATCTGAGTTGTAAACCTGATAAAATAGGCACAAGGTGTATGTCAGTCACACACTAGTTTACTGCACCTTCCAGGGACTGATTGGCTGTTTCTCTGTTAAAAGCCACAATTCAGATGTTTCCCATCTTACCTGTCAGTCAGTGCAGGGCCAGGTAATGGTGCCAGAAGGTCTCAGGGCACACGTCTTTGGAGCTGACCCCCCACCCCACCCCAAAGTGTGTAAACATGGACACACACAGGCACTTACCACACCAATGAAAAATCTAAATCAGATTAAACTGTCACCAGGGCAATGTTTCTCATACTCACTTTTCATATATCAAATTTTAAGAGCCCTGGTGTTCAGATCACACTGTAAACGTTCAGAGCCCTGGTATTCAGATCACACTGTAAACGTTCAGAGCCTTGGTGTTCAGATCACACTGTAAACGTTCAGAGCCCAGGGGTTCAGATCACACTGTAGACGTTCAGAGCCCTGGTGTTCAGATCACACCGTAAATGTTCAGAGCCCTGGTGTTCAGCTTCCTGTGGACATCTAGTATAGGGCGCTCCGTTTTGTTTACACACCAGGCCCTATATCTGCTAACAACCCAAATCGCAAAGACCATTAGAGTTCAACAGAGAGATGCTGTCACCCATTAATACCAATACAATTAACAAGATGGTGCAGGATCAAGCAACACTCCAGATGTTTAGTCACTGTAATACATTAAGAGTTTGGGGCGTCTTAAGCAATTAGGGGCTAAATTAGGTGTATGGGATTCTAATTTTAATGTCCTGTCATGTCTGAATACTTAGCTATAAGGTCAATGGAGCTGCACAGCCAGCACTGATGTAAAGCCATGAGTTTAAGTCTAATGCAGTATAAATACTCTTCCTTCAGTGCAGATAGCCCAGAAGTCACAGATTGGAAGGGGGTGCGAAACAGTTCAGCTTGAGCCTAAAAATGCTGCCATATTTATTTAAAGACAGATGATTGCTGTGTGATTGTTGTAATTTTCCATAAACTCCCTGCACACTCAGTACTAACTATAGCGGTCTTGCATGTTAGACTTTTTTTCTGTTTTCTATATGCAGATTACTTTCTTTTTATCCCTTAATGAGTCCTTCCTTATGCTAATAAGCTTTGAATTAGACTAGTTTGAAGTACCTTTAATTTCCCCCCAGTCACAGGGGACCACTGCACATTACCACAATAATATATTTAAATAAGATTCAGTTTATCCAGACTCATCGTCTTTCTAAGGCTGTTGTTCAGTGATGTACGATGGCACTGTGCTGTGTGTGTGGTGCGTATGTCCCAGTGCCCTTTTCCAACACTTCATTCATTATGCACACACAACCAGAGTGGTGTGTCAGGGCACTGGTGTTCTCATGCAGAGTGCTGTGTCACAGGTGCTGTCTCTGCTAACGAGAAGACCGTCGTTAAAGAGTTACAGTGATGAGCAGGTGCTTCTCGAAAGCACACACAGGGAAGGTGCGCTGCAGGTGTGCGGTCCCTTGTGCCGGACAATCCGAAAGTGCTACAATGCAGAAAACATCTGGCCAGTCACAGTTTGGAATCCGGTGCTGTAGGAAGGGCTGGCAGTGGAACTCTGCTATGCTCAGTGATGCACATTACGTGCCTCATCCCGTGTTTCTCATGACCTAATCCTAACGATGGCCCAGACGGGTTCTCGGCTAGTCACGCTGGCTTTCGTGGGTAAGCTGTTCTGGTGGGAAGTGTGTTCAGTTAGGGCAGTGTTTACCATACTCAGAAGATTAATAATGTACATTAACAATCACTGCGCTACCAGGACTGTACATTTTCATCCCGCCACACAACGTCACCTCCACTTTACTAAGTTGTTCACAAGATTACAGTCCACATAAAAATTTCTGAGAATAAAGCAACCCACATGATCTTCCAGATACCACACTTGTGTGGAGAGCTTGTTGAGCTGAATGTGGTGGAGTGTGTGACATCATTCTGTACTCTCAGCGGGCTGGTGTAGATCTGAGAATGTCCTTAAGGAAGAAAGGTGTCGGCTTCATGCAGCGTGTGTTCAGGACAAGTCTGTGCAGCGTGTTATCCCACGCAGCTGTTTGTTCTAGCGTGCCAACACATTTCCTGTTTCTTCTCTTTTCCAGACATTTTTCCTGCCTCTCTTCCAAGTACATGTGTCCGGGCGTGCCGGCCGTGATGAGTAACCTACTGGCCAACATCAATGCCTACTTTGCGGACACCACCAGCACGACTGCCAGCACCTCTGCTTCAGACCGCTTCGCGGCATCTAACTTTGGCGTGAGACCACTCTCCCGCGTCACTGACCTCAGCCGCCTCGTCAGCTGGGCCTCTTTGTGCCAGTGTGCCTGTCCTCTTTTGTGGATTTTGTCTGCTTCTGAACGTGTTTTCTTTTTCTGCAGAGAGAAAAATTCATCAAACTGTTGGATCAGTTGCACAATTCGCTGAGGATTGACCTGTCCAAATATCGGGTGTGTTTTTATAGGCTCGACGCCGTTTTTGACATAACATTTAAAATGTAAAGTAAGTTTATTTTACCGGAGAGCTGCACTCATCTATTTAATGATGGGTCTGGTAGATTGTTGGATGTCACCAAAATTACATGCTCATGGGTTTCTGTCCGCACCTCTTCAGCTGTTTCCTGACAAAAATTGAAAAAGGATGTATTTCAAATATACAGCACTGGCATGGTTCAGCTCAAAAGAACTAGAGAACTATTTAGAAGCAGTACTGTCAGAAATAAGCCCTGCATTTCAGTACATGAGGACCTGCTTTCTTGTGAAGACATTGTTAAGGCTTGGATGGATCTTAGCCCTGACTACCCTCAGTCTCGTTGCTAGGACAACTTTCCTGCTGGCAACCCAGAAAGGCTTCAGGACCTCAAATCGACTGTGGACCTGCTGACTAGTATCACCTTCTTCAGAATGAAGGTGGGCGCAGTTATAATTTCTTATATTGCTTCACACTCTTGGCTTCAGATCTCGCTCCTGCAGCTTGCATGTTCTTGCAGCTTGCATGTTCTTGCAGCTTGCATGTTGCATGTGTGCTTTTACGTCAGCTAAATGTTTTCTTCATACAGTTCAAAGACATGCAGGTCAAGTAGATAGGGAGCTCTAAATTGATCTGTGTGTGTGTGTGTGTGTGTGTGTGTGTGTGTGTGTGTGTGTGTGTGTGTGTGTGTGTGTGTGTGTGCTGTGTTGGGTCGCAGCCCTGTCTAAGGAGAACCCTACCGTGCACCTCCTGCTGTCTGGGATATGCTCCAGGCCACCTGTGACCTCTCCATAAAAATTGTTTGCAAGATTAATGAATGAATAAATGTTTATCACAGAGGTCGTGTGCTGGGATTTTCCACACAATCCTAGCATTGACAAATAAGAATTATGATTTAATTAAAATGCTATTTTGAATAAGCAGAAGTTCATTAAAATGAAATAGAACATATGAAACAAATACACTGTCTTTCTATTACTTGTAGAACAGTTTATGACAATTAAAAAAATAATAGTAATTTGCCTGTATAGTTGTTTTTATTCCATTAGCAGACAATTACTGTCTTGACACAGTAGTTTTACTGGGTCCATGATAGCCATAAACATCCCTCATAGTCAATATATACAGAAGAAAAAACACTGATTTTTAAGTCTGCCTTGTGGTAATTATCTTTAGTATATTTAAAAGGAACATAAAGGTAGGCTTTGTTAAGTTTAGTACCTTGCAATAAGTGTAGCTTCTGATTTCTAATTACCTGATTTAATGAATATTGTTTATTGTATTGGATAGTTTCCAGTAGGAAGACACCTGATGTTAGCGTGAAGTTCATGCAGGCCAGCTTGATGGAGGCCAATTTAGATAATCCTGCTGGTCAAAGGGAGGATGCTATTGGGTTGAAGTGGAGGGCTGTCAATCATCATCCTCCAAAGCCGTTTCCAAAGCGTCAGACCATACAGTTAGTCTCAGGGTGGTCTCCTCTGCTGCACAGGACAGCAAGAGCTAATGAATTACCAAGATGCCCAGAAAACATGGAATGAGGAACAATCAACGCACAGTCCATCTAATTTAAAAACCAGCAGTAACACTGAAGGCAGCTGTGTACACAATTAGTGGGAGATTGCATTACTGGTAGATCAATAAACATCTCAAAATGAAATGGAAAATTCATTCAAAACTGCATTTAATTTCTAACACTGATCACCATTAAGGATGGCCAACAGTCGTGGGTGGAAAATGAAGATTCATAGCCACGGTGTAAATAAGCAGCGCGCAGTCAGCTGTAGCGCTCATTGCTCTGTAACATCACGCCTTATCATCAGTGCTGTTATACTGTTTTGTCTGAAATGGCGCCTGCATATTCAGAGGATTTGACTCTATTCATATAGCTTTTGGATGTCTTAAAGGGACATTACTGGCCAGACAATGACAGGTGGACACAAAGGGACTACACTAACAGCAGCCACAACTGCAAATACATACTGCTTACAAGTACATATACGTGACCGTGGTCTTGAATGGGCGTGACGGGATCCTGCTGTTCTCTGGTCTTTCAGGTGCAGGAGCTGCAGGCCCCGCCCAGAGCCAGCATGGTGGTGAAGGACTGTGTGCGAGCTTGCCTGGACTCCACGTACAGGTACATCTTCGACAACTGCCATGACCTGTACAGTCAGCTCGTGGACCAGGTAAGCATGCGCAGAGCGCCATGGTAACCTATGTAACATTTCCTCACAAGTTCCAGAGATTTTCTCGGCATTGCGTTGTTTCAGCCCTGTGCCTCTCCAGGCTCGGTGTTGCTGCTCAAGGGTCATGTGGACGTGACGTTATTTCCAACCAAGTAAACAAAATTATCCTTCTGCAAATCACCTCGTTTTGCAATTATTAAGAGCACGAGGCTCTTCCGTTTCAGAAGTCAGCACATTGGACGGTGTGACAGTCGAAGCCGTGGAGCTCAGCGGAGCTGCTGTTCTGTGGACTAGCCACTGCTGTCTGCAGCAGATTATGCTAAAGCACAGATGGTGAATTCATGCTTTTGAATTTCTTATGTGTTTCTTTTTTATAGAAGCCATTTTGTAGTCGGTAATGCAGTATTACACAAGGTATTTACAGGCAGAAGATTGTCATTGAAGAAAAAACGGTTAAAACCACAGCAGTTGGAATAGGTATGAATTGTGAATTATATCAAGTAGTGATTGACAGTGCACGAGTGGGCGGGCAAAGTTTGAAAACATTAAAAGAGTGTTGAGGAACAGATGGAAAAGAAGCCAGGTCAAGCGGCCGAGTCCTACAGTAGTGACAGTAAAAGTTAAGGTCTGCACACAGTCTCTGCCAACGAGACACGTGAGGAAACTAAGAGCATTATAAAAACATTAACACACACACACACACACACACACACACACTTGCACTTGCGCTATGAAACCCCCTCACAGCTTAATTTTCATCTGACCTTTACAATGACATTATTTATTGTGGCTGTACTGCTCAGGTCATCACATATACACACACTGAACTGTTTAACATTGCTGACTAACTGACCTTATGATATGACTTATGACTTTAAATAGATTTTTTGATGAGGTAACAAATTACTCCGGTTTTTACCTCGGCTATTATATATTATTATTATATATTATTGAAATCTGTAAAGAAATATTGTGCAAACGCAATCAGTTGTTTCACAGAGATATATAGTATGAGTGTTGTGCAATGAAATGAGTTCTGAGTGGCGGAGAGTCACTGGAGTTTGGAGCATCCTTTATATATAGTTGTTTCAGAATTGTGTGACCAAAATGGTTAAAATTTGCTGTTAACAAAAAGATCCAGCCACATAATCATCCTCTGTGTTTTTCCATTTCTTGAACTTTTTCCATAGTACAGCAATAATAACTGAACCCTGAATTTGTGCATGTGTTCCTTTCACTGTGAGAAAACCTTTTATCTTAAAAGAAAGACTAGGTATACATTTAATGAGTTTTGCGTTCAGAACAAGTTTCCACTGATGAAATGCCAAGTTTAGTTTTTATCTCTGTTAGCACATTTACACAAAATTCAATGGGTAAAGAAACAGGGCAGCCTGCTGTGGACGAGCTGGGGGGGGGACTGTCCCAATGTTACATCTCACACTGGTGAACAGAGGGGGGAGATCATGAGTCCCCATGGCAGTGGCTCCAGTGAGCTCAGTGTGACAGTAAATCGTGATGGAGACACATCGCTGTGCATTTACCGCAGTGTCTGTCACAGTAAGTTGTTCAGCATGTATGTTGTCCTGCTTCCAGACGTGTGGACTGTGTAACAGCTTTAGAAGTGAGTAACTCACTAATGCCAATGACTGTATATCATAACGTACTATAGTTAATGTAAATCCTCAAATGCTTGCATAACTGTATTTGTTACTAATTAGCCCATACAAAAGAGAGATGCTGCTGTTAACTGCACTCAGGGTATCTGATAAGAATCACAAGAGGCAGGAACTCGGTTTTATATTGAAATAGAAACACTTCTAATGGCACTTAATGTAAATTATATTCTTTAATCTCTCTTACCTTCCGAGTTTTATTATCCTGAACTCATGATGAAAGTGTGACTGGAAAATAATGTCAGAATGAAAACAGTGTGTGGATCTAGGAAGTAGTTTGGATGCTTTATTGATCCAGTACTGAGGAAATAACGGTACAGTAGAACTTTTATTACATATATTGTGTTTATGCACTGATGGACTCAACAGAGCTGCAGCAAGGACAAACTCCCCCCCCTCCCTAACCCTAACCCTGTCTCCAGCCCCTCCCAACCCCTAACCCTGGCTCCAGCCCCTCCCAAACCCTAACCCTAGCTCCAGCCCTTTTCCCCTCCCAAGCCCTAACCCTGGCTCCAGCCCTTCTCCTCTCCCAAACCCTAACCCTGGCTCCAGCCCCTCTCCCCTCCCAAACCCTAACCCCAGCCCTTCTCCCCTCCCAAACCCTAACCCTGGCTCCAGCCCCTCCCAAGCCCTAACCCTAGCTCCAGCTCCGCTCCCATCCCAAACCCTAACTCTTCTCCCCTCCCAAACCCTAACCCTAGCTCCAGCCCTTATCCCCTCCCAAGCCCTAACCCTGGCTCCAGACCTTCTCCCCACCCAAGCCCTAACCCTGGCTCCAGCCCTTCAACCCTTC
>JABJVR010008946.1:0-10244 GCA_025773905.1 Chitala chitala
GGCCGGCATTAGCAAGCGCTATTTAAGTCTCTTTTGATGTAGCGCGTCTGGGCTTCACTAATGACGGGGCGTTACAACTAGATACTGGCGCTGGCCACAGGCCTGTTGTACGCTCCGTGCCCAGTTGCGTGTGAGCCTGCACAGGCTCAGTTTCATGCCCTTCACTGTCTCACTGAGGTGCATATATAGTCATTCCTGTTAAATAAATTGTACTGTTGTATACAATTGTGTGTGCCCCAGTTTACTCTGCTTTCGAGTGGTACTGCCAGTCTCCCAAATGGGTGAGTCTGTACAATAACGACGTTGAAGAGGTGCCCTCCTCTTCACACGTAAATGCTTCCATCTTTGTGTGAGTGGGAGGAGGCCGCAGGTCACAAGGCTGGAGGCCTGTTAAGGAGAAGGACGCTGTTCAGCCTTATTTTATGGACAGTCCAGGCCTTACGGAGGACTGAACATTACAAACAGAAGCATTTTCGTGTGTAAGAGCCACTGTCAAGGAGGTAAATACAGATTGTCCCCGAGTAACGATGGTTCGACTTATGATTTTTAGATCTTATGATGACGATAGCGATATGACAAAATTGTAAAAATATTTAAAGTTTCGTGCGGCAGGCCAACGTAGCAGTGTATGGGGTACGATAGGTTGGGACGCTGTCGGGATGTACGCATCTCCTGCCTTGTGAGATGCCTCACTCTCACCAGCGATCGACATAGTTCAGCTGTCTCGGTATTAGAGCGCATATTTTCTGTGTTTTTGGTGTTTTAGTCATGTCTCAACTTATGATATTTTCAGGTTAGGATGGGATCATTGAAATGATTCTCGTAAGTCAGGGACTGCCTGTATAGTACCTTGTTTGGACTCATTTGCTTTAGTTTGACTGTGCCGAGCTCATTTGTTTGGAACAGAGGCAAAGAGACTCAACATACAAGCACAATGTTAAGTCCTTTACAATTAACACTAACAGATGTGTTCCTGTGATGTGAACAAAATAAACTGGATTGCAGAACTACTCTTAGTAGGGACTGAATTTGCACACCAAAAATGCAATAATGTTCTTGTTTGTTGATAATGAATTACTGGGACCAGCAACAACCTGAATGCCTGATATGAATTAGGTCCAACTTTTTAAGTGCATGACAGTTCGGCTCAGCTTGCAAAGGCTCACTTTCCCTCCCCATATTCCGTGTTTGTACCGTTCTGACGTGATGTGTTAATGATGGCTGACAGCTGCTGTTCGGTGCTGTTTTGTCAATCAGGTGATGCGGAGAGGAACACCGTATGTAAGAAGTGTCCCAAAGGGTATTTCTCCAGCATTTCATCAGCGACAGACACCTGCATCCCACATCGCAACTGCAGTGCGCTAGGCCTGAAGGCGGTCCGACCTGGGACAGCAGTCCGGGACGCTGTGTGTGAATGGGACGGCGAGTGTTTCCCCCTACAGGCACAGTGTCATGCAGGTGAGAGTGTCATTCAGTTTATGGCGTCCCAACCCACTAATTTCAGCCTGCATTTCTTAGGCACACACCATCAGTGGGAACATGACTGTATGCTGTTTCATGGTCACGCAGGTCTGGCGCTGTGCGAAGAGGCTGTCTTCCAGTTTGCGGCATCACGGCGGCTGGCTCTGGTCTCACTAGAGTCAATATGGGAGCAGCTTCCTGGGCAGAGAGTGGACAGGCAGCGAGTGGACCAGCTGAAGAAGGCGTGTGGCCCAGGCCAGGCAGGGGTGCAGCTTCTCAGACTGTGGAGAGAGCAGAACTGCCTCCAAGAGAAGTTCTATGGCATCATCGAAGGTCTGTGGGCCAGAAGTCAGAGCACTACCTGTGGGCACCAGTCTGTGCCAGAGCTGATCTGCTTGTGCTACACATATCAGGAGTAGGAATTTCTGTTAGGTGTCCTACTGCAGCTCTTCTTTTGTATTTGCTGCAACTGCTGCAACTGGGATCTTTTCTAAGGAGGTTGCAAGTGGTATCAAAGGTTTGTGTGAGTTTAGTGTGAAACTGCATTCTGAATATGGGAAAGTACTGTTGTGTAGGTGTGAAGTAACCCACTGAGTTTTCCAGTGTTATAAAAACTAAAGGTGGGAGTCCCAGTGAAACACAAACTCTGTATTTATTAATGTATTTTTTTTACTAGTGCTGTCACCAAAAAAAACACATTTGACACGTTGCTATTTACTGTATCCATGGAGATACGCACAGAGATGTGTTTATGAGAGTCATCATCTAAGCACTTCATTCATTTCATGTTTCCTCATACAATTATTCTTGGCACATTCCTCTGAATGGCTGGGTATAAACATAACGGGTTGTAACACATCGAGTTCAGTCGTTCCAAGTGCCCAGAGAAGAAAATCTGAATAGTTTGAACGTTAAGAAAAGAGCATTGCACTGTCAGCATGGTGGTGTGGTGGTTAGCACTGTTGCCGCGCACCTCCAGGCCTGGGATTCAATCCCCGCCCTAGGTCTTTGTGTGTGTGGAGTTTGCATGTTCTCCCTGTGCTTGGTGCGTTTTCTCCAGTTTCCTCTCACGGTCCAAAGATATGCACGTTAGGTTGATTGGTGTCTCCAAATTGCCCATAGTGTGTGTGTGTGCGTGTGCATGCCCTGCCCTGCCCTGCGGTGGGTTGGTGCCCTGCCCTGGGTGTCCCCTGCCCTGTGCCCTATGTGTTCTGGGATGGGCTCCAGGCTTCCCCGTGACCCTTAACAGGATGAAGTGGTATAGGTGTGAAGGTCTTCATCAGCAGTGATGACTTTCTGGGTGTGAAGGTCTTTATCAGCAGTGATGACTTTCATTAGAGTCAACTGGGATTTTGCAACACTTGGATGCACTGTGTAAAATAAATAGACATGTAAATGCTGGAAATGTAGAAAAGTTACACATTCCAATAGTGTACAGTGTCTTGAAGGTTTGTTCTTACTCATGCTATGAAGGTAATTTGCCTGGTGTGGCAAATAAGGCGTTTCCTTCTTTCTCCAAATCACAGGCGTGAACCGCTGTGACAGGAAGCTGTCGAAGTGTTCTGCTGCCGACCTTCTGAGTGTGCACGACCTCCGAGTGGTCCTGGACACTCTGCCCGGACGCAGGCTGAGGGAGAAGGACACGGTGCCCCTTCTGCAGCCCTGCGTGCCCAGGCAGCAGCTCCTGCAGCTGTTGTACATGTGGCGGGCCCACAATGCAGAGCTGGACCTGGGGAAGAGCCTTGCCCATAGCGTGCGGGAACTGCGCAGCCGTGGTGTCGCACGGCACGTTCTGAAGGGCGTGAGGAACATCAGCAAGACCCTTAGCACCTTCTCCGCAAACAAGAAGTACCAGAAAATGTTCTCTGACATGCTTAAAGGCCACAGTTACGGGCAGTGAGAGTGGAAGGCAGCCGTGGCCGTCCTGTCTGTGTTCTCACACACACGTGCACAGATGTAAATACACTTCATTTTCCCAGCTTAATCTATGATGGGTTCCCATTTATTTAAAAATCATTGACATGTGGCTGTATTTGTAGTGCTGATGACCTGTTCAGTTGTATCTGGCTCTCAGCGATTCCAGCTTTCTCCACTAACAGCTTTCCCATACATTTATCTTAGTGAGCTTTCTGTAGGGTAGGTTGCTAGGTCTTTCCCCAAGAGGCCCCATTTGCTCAGACTTGGGAGCAGCATGTGAAGTTGACATGGCTGTGTTGTGTGCTGTAGTACTTGTAGTACAGGCAATGATAAGAACATCTCACTAAACTCAGTAAAGAAGTAGAGTTTCAGTTATGTACAGAACACCATAACTTATTTTTTTATTGTGATATTGTAACGGACCGAGGGGTACAATATTTCTGAACAAGTGGTATTAAACTTTATTTCTTACTAAAACACGCTTCTTACCTTTTCTTTTTCCAGTTCATGTTTTAAACTTCATTTTATATTTAGATAATCCTACAGTGAGTTTTGGAAAAGAAGGAGAGCTCAGTGTAATATGGATGCAGGCGTTCATGTTTATTACCACAGCCATGGCCAAAAGTTTTGATAAGGACACAAATATTAATCTTCACAAAGTCTGCTGCTTCTGTCTTTTTGTCAGATGTTATTATGGTAAACTGAAGTATAATTACAAGCATTTCATAAATGCCAAAGGCTTTTACTGACAATTACATCAAGGTTATGGAAAGAGTCAATATTTGCAGTGTTGACCCTTCAGTTTCAAGCCCTCTGCAGTCCGCCCTGGCCTGCTGTCAGTCACCTTCTGGGCCACACCCTGACTCACGGCAGCCCATTCCTGCATAGTCAATGCTTGGAGTTTGTCAGGATTTGTGGGTTTACTATGGTCCACCCGCTTCTTGAGGATTGACCACAAGTTCTCAATGGGATTAAGGTCTGGGGAATTTCCTGGTCATGGTTCCCGAGCCACTTAGTCATCACTTTTGCCTTATGACGAGGTGCTCCATCATGCTGGACAAGGCACTGTTCATCACCACACTGTTCTTGGATGGTTGGAAGAAGTTGCTCTGGGAGGATGTTTTGGTACCATTCTTTATTCATGGCTGTGATTCAGCTGTGGGATCGAGGCACCACCAATGCAGAGCTTGCTCAGGAGAGGCAGCAGGCAAGTGCGAGGGCATCTGCACGCAGAGTGAGGTGAAGACTTTTGGAGGAGGATCGCCTGGTGTCAAGAAGGCCAGCAAAAAAGCCATTTATCTCCAGGAAAAACATCAGGGACAGACTGACATTTTGCCAAAGGTACAGTGACTGGACTGCTGAGGACAGGGGTAAAATCATTTTCTCTGATGAATCCTCTTTCTGATTGCTTGGGGCATCCAGAAAAAAGCTTGTCCGTGAACACCAGGTGAAAGTGAACACTTCCTGCCTGAGGTGCCCTGCCTCCCCCCCCTTTTCTCCCTTGTCCCTGGGTCGGGGGCTCTGCTTGTTCTTCCACCTCCCTCATGTTCCCCTTCCTCTTTGCCATGCTCCCCTTGGTTGCCCTTGGTCTCCTCTCTGTCACCTGCGCACACCTTCAGACCTCCTCCACCCTCCCCTGGACATGCTCCGCCTTCGGCTCCCCCCTTGCTTCGTGCTTTGCCTCCTCGTCACTTTTTGTCTCCCTTGTTTTGGGTCAGGCTCTGTCAGCAGAATGTACATGTACCTTGTGTTCTGTTAGCCTGTCTCCTAGCCCTCTACCCCCCTGTAACCATGTTTTGGACCCTTAATAAACCTCCTACTGCATTTGGACCTTGCCTTTCCCCCTTATTCCAAAAAGGTTACAGTGTCGAGTTTTCTGTTTTTTTTTTTTACACCAACAGGAAATCAATAACAGATCAGGTCCCGAAGTCACGTTTAACACGCACCGGTGTCACGCCATTCTGTCATCCCTCTCCGTAACACTCTGTCAATCAAACGCGTCTGTGCCTCGCGCTGCTGGCCACGCATCGCTTTGCGTTACATATAATCCCTGCCAAACTATGTGACCACCGACCTTACAGTGAATTACTGCCCTAACTATTTAAATATATTTTGAGTTAACACTGTGAACTGTTTAGTATCTATGACACACTTCTGTGGCCCCCGGACATTGTATAAATAATTTCTGCGCGTAATATGATAATAGTCAGTCAAAATATTGACGGATAACACTCAACTGTACAAATATAAAATAGTATGTATTTTATGTAGTCAGTCAGTCATCTTTTATACCACTTATTCCTGGTGAGGGAAGCCTGGAGCTCATCCCAGAAGACATAGGGCGCAGGGCAGGGGACACCCAATAATTGAAATGTGACTAATACGCATTTGCTGTGACTGTTTGTTTTAATTAAACAATGACGTCTCTTTGAAATGATTAAGGAAATGACGTCTTGAAGCATTATAAAGCCGTTATGTGCAGTGAAAGCAGCAGGAGCGGAGAGCATCCGAGGGGACAGAACCAACAGAGCTGAGAAATGGTGAGTGGGGATTCCCTCTGGTTAACCATTGCCTGCTGTAGTTACATTTACCCCCTGCGATCAGTTGCGATTCTTTTATATTCGTATAGCCTGTGCTGCTGTTTTCCAGCTGTTGCTGCTCCACTTCGCTGCATTATTCGGGAGCGCGGACCCGTCAGCTGTTCTCGATACTACGTATCAGCGCCGCGACCCGTTAACGGGACGCACGCTGACGTGCCAGCGCTGCCCGCCGGGCTCGCACATGTTAAGACACTGCACCGTGGACACGCAGACGGTGTGCGCGCCGTGCCCGCCGCAGCACTACACGCAGCACTGGAACTACCTGTCCAAGTGCCTCTACTGCAGCATGGGCTGCGACCCAAACCAGGTGGTCAGGGAGGAGTGCTCCAGCATCCACGACAGGGTGTGCGAGTGCGCCCAGGGTTACTACATGCACTCCGACATGTGCACACGGCACAAGAAGTGTCCGACTGGGTATGGAGTTAAAGACAAAGGTAATGCAGTTTTTATTTACATGGGCTCACAGAGAAAGGTAAAACAGGTTTATGTACACGGAGTCACAGAGAAAGGCAAAGCAGTATATTTTTATTTGTCGTGTCTACCGAAACCTACAGTGGCAGGTAGAATGTCGGAAAACCTTTTTAGGTTTCCTAGTTTGTCCTTGTGATAACACTAATGTTGCCCATCGCAGGCACCCCTTACAAGGACACGGTGTGTCAGAAATGTCCACGAGGCTCGTTCTCGAGCAGGGTGTCTGCAGTGGACGTGTGCGTGGAGCACACCCAGTGCGAGGCATTGGGGCTGCGCACCGCGCTCCGTGGCACCGCTCGTCTGGACAGCCTTTGCGCTTCCTGCCAGTCCCTGGAAGATGGAGGTGAACTTTCTGTTTACAGCTATGTTGATGCGAGCTGCTTTCTGTCAGGAACTCATCTTACTTCTCATAGTGGTCTTAGCCGTTTAATTCCAGTAAATATCATGTCTTGTGAATTTGACATTTATTATTTGTCTGCTAAAATACCGAAGCGATTGTTTTGTTTATACTGAATTCCATCGATGAACTAATGAATAGCACGTACTGTCCACATTTTGGACTGGATCGGTTACTTAAAGACAAAAGAACCTAAAATATACCGGAAAAAAATACAGCTGTCTGCGTATTGCACAGCGCTGGCGCACGGTGGACAGCATCAGTCCTGTGGCACTGAGACCAGCTCATTCTGAAACTACTTCTCTATTCGCAATATTTATTCAGGTGGACTTGAGGCACTCCGCGATGTCCTTCCAGACTTCTTCCGTCATCAGAAGATGAACAAGAGAAAGTTGCGGATGTTTGTGAAAATGTGCGTTCAGGACGGGGGTAACGGGACCCCTGAGCTCCACCGGGACCCGCAGGGGTGCCTCGGCACCTGGCTGCAGACTGCGGGGACGGAGAAGTTGCGGGACCTGCCGCGGATGCTGAGAAAGTCAGACCTTCATCATATTGCATATAAACTGGAGGTCAAAATTAACAGAGTGACAAATGTCACCAAGTGTGACGAGTTTAAGCGGTGAAAATATGTATGCCTTTCGTACTTTAAGAAATAAATTTAACGTGTGGATTTTTTGAAATGTCATCTGGTTGTAACCTGATTATAAAACCAATTAAGTTTTAATCAAACACACTGATATCTTATGTTCCAAGATTTCTGATATTTACTATAACATCATAACACCGAATATAAAGGGACATATTGACAATTAAATAACGTATAAACACGTTATTTTCAACACCCTTTGTGAGTAGTGTATGTAGCGGTAGCTCGAAGGCAGAATGCGGACAGCTCACACCCTCGGCCTGGGCTCCAAGAGCTGATGGTCACTGACGGCTCACCAGCATTTCCTAAGACTAGAAACTATCTATTTTCCAAACTTTGTTCTTACAAAAATTTCGAAACCAAATTCAAAGCCTGTTCCAGATTTTTTTTTATATAAAGCTGGTTAAAAGTTTAAGGAACATATACGTTTACAGTGACATGTTTCAAATTAAAAATTAACCCCAGTTTTGTGAATTTTATTTAAACTTGGACCCTGTAAGAAATAAACTGTTTTCAGATGTCATTGTCCCAAACGAACCTCTGTTATTCATTTACACTGCTGTTAAAACATTTGTTTTACGCTGAAGACTTGCATATCAGAGTATTTTGTACCTGTGCACGTTTTAATTTTGGCACACTCGCCATACTCGACAGTCTAATAACAGAGTACGACTTTCATATATATAAATAAAAGCTGTGAAAAGCTGTGCACGAGAAGATGGAATCATTTGTGACATACACAGATAAATGGATGAGTGAATTGAAATAAAATCTGTACAGGACCCAGTTCATACCCTGGTACGTGTTAACAGCGCCATCTGTTGGTGACTCCTGGTACGTGTTAACAGCGCCATCTGTTGGTGACTCCTGGTACGTGTTAACAGCGCCATCTGTTGGTGACTCCTAGTACGTGTTAACAGCGCCATCTGTTGGTGACTCCTAGTACGTGTTAACAGCGCCATTTTTTGGTGACTCCTTCTGTCCAACTCCACTGCACAGAAACTGCCCACGCAACTACACCTAGCGTGTACATGTGTATTCTCAACATGTACATGCACAAACGCTTCGATGGGCTACCTCTCGGTGTAGGCTGTTACCATCCCTCGGATAGGCGCCATCCAAATGCTGACCCTGACCAGGGTCAGTAGCTTGCAAATTAACCGACGGCTGACTGAAACCTTTTCTCACTTCCTGTTATTGCGTGTAATTCCAATAACTTCTTTTAAAGTTTCGTTTTACACACTGTGCCTTTTGAAACTGTTTATTTTCCATTTTGTGAACTGGTTCTACCCCACGTGCTTATATTCATAATGTTTTGTTTGTTTTAGTTATGCTGTTTTTTTTTCTACAGAAAAATCACGTGTCTAGAACATTTTTTTTGTTTTACTTTTAATTTAGATTGTTTGAAAAGCTACTAATTATAACAGAACCTCATTTGACGCCGTGATTATTAAATGGCACCAGTAGATGTCGCTGGTCCTGCCCAGGTTTTGCTGCCATGTGCGCCTTAGTGCGAGTGAAGCCTTTAAGTTGACTTGTGAAATGCGTGAAGATGAGAGTGTGAATGTTCGGCCGGTTCAGTCTCGCAACGTGAGTCCAGCGCTTTGCCTTGGTTTGCTGTGAGTGGACAGTTTCATTGATAATTTAAAATAAATCACACCAATACGAACTCGGAGGCACCGTACCTATATCCATCAAGGGAAATAAACGCGGTGTGCAACTTCGGGTTTGGGTATCAGCTGGTGTTTCAGAAGAAGTAGAAGCGGGCTGTGGGCTCAGTTAGATCGTCACCGTTTGTCCTCGTGTTCCTCGCTTGCATTACTACTTGTGGCAGATGTTCTCTCCTCAATCCACAGTTGACAGAAGTCTGCAAAAATGAGTGAGGAGACGCCCGATGTTTCTAAAGATGTACTCGGTAAGGAAACCGATGCCAAACAGTAACTTCATCTCGGGAGAACTTTTCCTGAACACTTGTGTCTGTCATACCACTGTTAGCAATTGATCTTTACACATTGATTGTGTAAAGATCAGAACGAAACAGCTACATATGATGCATTCGAATTTAACTACACATAAACTGGTTACTTGTTTCCATCGGAATGGTTAGAAGCATTATAGCCATGATGCGCGCATGACATCAGCAGACACGGTACTGCTGCTGTGGACCGCGGCGACCCGTACTGGAAACCCGACTTGCAGCGTCATACCTCATTACAATTCGACACGAAGTTTCTTCCCTTTACAGTTTATGAATTACTTTGTCTTTGCTATGAATTGTCTTCATTGTCTTAATTTGCACGGAGATTTGAAGTGTGAGACAACCACGAATTTGATAATTTTCAAGTGCAGGCATGATACCGAACACACGCATTTCATGACTGGTTTGTTATATTCCTTCAGTTTCAGTACTATCCGGTTACAGTCAGCGGAAATTCCAGGTGTAAAACCTTAAAACCGAGGTCCTTAATCAGTCTAATTTCTCCTAGACATGTTCACACACGAAACACAGACTACTTGTTACATTAGACCTTGCAACAATGAGAACAGTATTTAGCTAAAGTATTTTCTTTTCAGGTGTTGCAAGGTAAAGCTAGATTCTGACAAAGAGTCCAGATGCTTTTAATTCATGAAAGAGCAAGATGGGGACAGAAGGACACTGTGCCAGGGTCCAAAGCTGGCTGTGTGTGTGTGTGTGTGTGTGTGTGTGTGTGTGTGTGTGTGTGTGTGTGTGTGTGTGTGTGTGGGGGGGGGG
>JABJVR010008947.1:0-10244 GCA_025773905.1 Chitala chitala
CTCTGGGATGGGCTCCAGGCTTCCCCGCGACCCTCACCAGGAATAAGCGGTTAAGATAATGGATGGATGGATGGACTGTCACAAACACTTTCCTTTACATATCAGACAAACGCGTTATTAATAATAATAATAACAATAATAGAAATAATGCCGATTTACTACTCTCTCCATCCATCTGGAACTCAAGGAGATTTGTTGCAAAACACTGCAACATGAAGTACACATGTTCCTTCTTATGAAGCAAATGTTAAACTGGTATTATTCAAAGCAAAAAAATTCCCTCTTAATGAGATGAGAGCCTTCATGATATTATGGTGGCCTGTTTGCTTTGAGAGCTTAAGGAGAACACAGGAAATGTTCACTTAAAGGGCTTCAGAAGACTGAAATTTTAAAGGATTTATAACTTGTACTATAAGAAACTGTGCTAGCCAAAAAATCTACAGAGAAGATCAGGCCAAAGAATAAGCAAATATTTGACAACCAGCTGTCTTACTGCGAGTGGTATATATAATTAGACCATAACAGGAAATGAAGTGAAAACCTAGCATATGTTTCACGCTTGCAGCTACACCATATTCTAAAGCTCGAGTTAAATTTTTTAAATCATCTCTGTTTTATAAATTACCCTCCTAGGACTAGATGCACAAAATGTGTTTGCCTCCTTTATTTTTTTTCCAAGCACCGATTGTTCAATTGTTATGGAATTGTTAGCGTAGATACTTTTCAGAAACGCCAGCGATAAGCTACCAAGTCACTGCAGTGTTATCAGCGGGTATAATTTAGCTAGAAAAAGGGCTATGTGCAGGCGTCTGACTGCTCACCTCCAACTGGCCCTGAACGAGGTTGCGGAACGCTCGTTAGCATGCTGCCGCAACCCACCCGCCTGGGGCACAGCTGACCTCACGCTTTCTCTCGATTGTGCTGCCAGAGCAATCAACCTGTCTGAAGCTGGCCTTTTTCTGTCTCAGTGCCCTCCCTTAGCTCCTGTCCCCAGGTCATTGCGGCGCTTATTTCCCTCAACCCCCAGGGAGTAGCTGAGCGGAAGACGGGAGCCGGACTCTACACCCCGGCCACATTTCCACTCAGCGAAGTCGTTTTCAAAGAGCATTTTGCTTACTTCAATTTAGTTTCGCCCCTCAGCAAGAGCCATTCTTTAGCTTTCTGTGAGGCAATCTCTGCTCATTTTTATTTATTTATATATTTTTGCAGTAAAAGTAGAATAAAAACATTCAGCACAGAAATACACTTACAACTCAGTATTAAAGGTATGGTAATGGAAGAATTACCCTTGGTCCACATACAACATTTTATCATTTGCAATATTGAATAAAGGTATTCCAATGCCACTGTCAGGAAATATTATGATGCCTTTGACATAATTCACAATAATAGGGTTGTTCAATATGTCTTAATAGATAATACACATGTAATGCGACTTAAATGCAAGTCATGTAACATTTAAAATATATTATCACATAAAATGTCTATTGCCAACAACATGGAGGGTGATTACATGGTATGGGGGCCGGGCAGGTTCTTACCATTTGAAGAGCACATATTTGTTGTTTTCGACCATTACAAACAAATTCTTCTTGACGGAATATGAGGGCATTTTAAAATCACTAGATGACGTGTTTGTGAAATGCGGATTTCTGAATTCCTGTTGCAGTACTGGTATGTACCCCCCTCCCTCCACATCCTTGTCATCTGCGCCCTCCCTGACTGTGAAGGTTCGTGTTGCATTGTCCTGACACAAGTCCCAGCCTGGCCTCCCTGAACATGCAGCATTAGTGCAGCCACACTGTATCAGCACAGATCAGCCTATGGCGTGACCAGACGCTGTACTGGGGAAACCAGGTGTGCAAAAAAAAAAAAAATTTATAAAAAACAGGCTGAAAGCATTCCTTTAAAGTAAAGGTGACTGTGTGTCCCTGAAACACAAACTCCTGACAAAAGGAGCATGTAGTGCACCAGTAAGTTTGTGTGTGTGTGTGTGTGTGTGTGTGTGTGTGAGAGAGAGAGAGAGAGAGACATATTGTCTGTTTTACAGGGGAGAGAAGCTATTGTGTTATTTTACACCATTTATGCTACACCACTGCAATCTCTCTTTATGCTTCCAAACCCTTGAAGTCAAGTAATCACAGAAATGCCAATAATTGTTAACAAAGGAAATACTATGTTATCTGATTTTCCCGTGTCAAAGAAGCACGATCAGCCCCCCGTGGTAAAGTAACTCCGCATATGCTGGAATTGTGCTGAGAAACAGTGGGATCACTCCTGACATTGTGCTGAACTGTTTCAGGGTGACTGCGTTCTATAAGGAAATGTCCTCCTGAGGATGGAAGATAAAAGTACATTTTGAACAGCCACTGCAACAGATATATTCTCCCTCCATGTGTTTTGTAAAAGAATGACAAGAGTTTAAAGCTAGTCAACAATAGCAGTCTAAGACAGAGCAGATTTGTCAGGTCATATCCTGCCAGGAAGTTGTTATGGCAACTGGCACTTAATAAATTCAATTGGGAATAAAATCTCAGTTGTAATTAAAAAACATACAGACCATCACAGCAAGGCTTAAATCACAAATCAATTGTGATTTGTCTGACGACAGTTACACCAGGATGTTACGGAAAATAACAAAAAAATCTATTTTTTTCTTTATCAATACATTAAATGTGTATCTGTCAGCACCTACAGTAAAATTAGCTAAGTGGGTATTTCATTTCACTTTCTTTTCACAATTAATTCAGAATTCAGAAACAGGTTTAGAATGTAAATGCTTTCTTTTTATAAAATACTTGTACAACAAAACCACTTCCTCAGTCAGCAACAAATCCTGAACTTTAAGTATTGAATCTCTGTCTAAAACTTTAATTAGTATGAATTCATTTTACAATACATCTGATATCTTGAACAGAGTGTTTCACACAATTTCTTTATAAACGAAAAGCAATTTGTTGTAATGTACTGTTAGACTTTGCTCTTGGTACAACAAAAGAAAGCCTTTTATGAGGGACTTCATTTATCCAGGAAGTCTCAGTCTCACACATCTGGTTTTATTCAAACCTGAGATAATCTAGTCTTGGGTTCAACAGGTTTTTCCAAAAACACAAAAGTGTCATATATTTCCATTAAAAATCTGCAGTGAACCTGACTGTCTGCTTCTCCATTTCAGCAGTTTCCATGGATTTACTTTCATTAATTTACAACTCCGCTCACAATGAAACACCATTCCTTTAAATTTTCCCACCATCGGTACCCTTAATTGGGCTAGTGGAAATCGCAGTAGTAATACATTGTTAAATAAATTGTTTAATTATTTTTTCTTTCATAATTCAACTGCCTAGATGTTTCCAAGACTGGTAGCAGAAACAATACGACCCCCTTCGGCGAAGTTGGGTGTGTTACAAGGCAGCCAATAAACTCAAGCTTCTTACTGATGTTCCTAGGTAAGGTTTCACAGATGGTTGAAAACCTGCAGACTTCCTGACTCATCAGGTGACGCAGCTACTGTGCTAATTAATGGCACATAATTTTTTTCTATGCAGTCAGACCCACAGCTCCTGTGTTTCATTTTGATGGGCTGTTGGACTGGAGTGGTTTACTGTATCTGTACTGTACAATACTGCATTGTGGATACGATTCTTGCTGTGGTTCCCAATCAGCATTCCCTGATCAGTAGTTTAATGCATTTTGAATCATCTGTCTCTATGTCTATGACTCTCCACCTGTCCTTAACTTTGTACCGGTCCACAGAAGAGCGAATGTTGTGGGTCAGTCATGGTCCTTCATGCCCCTGGTCCCATTCTCGCTGCACCCACTCCTCTTGTTATATTCTCCCCTTCCCCAATCACAGCTCCTTCCTCTTCCTCCTTTTTGTTCTGTTACCAGCATGACCGTCTTTACACCAGGATCCACATGCAGTTGTCTCTGGTTATTAGGTACTGAGTTCCTGCTAATAAACAAAAGCTCGAAGTTCAACAGGTTTTGTACCCGCACAGATATAATTCTGGTCTTATTAGGGATGTGGTATGAACCTCACAGGGCTGAATCCCTACCTTTTTGTTGCATTAGATGTACTGTCCTCCTTTAATATATGCTAGCTTCACCAAACCACTACAAAGCTTTATGTCTCTCTCCATATAAACCAGTACTGTTAAATCACTATTTTGTATGACGTGCCTAAATTATGAATAACGAATGACATAAATATCACATTCTGGAGCAAAATAAATAAATAACGAAAATGAATTTTGAAATCATAATTAATTATAATTAACAAGTAAGGCTTCTGGCAGTTAATTAGACGTTTTCCTTAAGGTTGATATTTTAAGGTTTTAAATGCAGGACACTGCCCTAAATATAGCTGTGGATGTTTGGCACAAGGATATCTATCCAAATGAGAAATTGTGAATTTTTTATATGAATGAAAAAACCCCCACTATGTTATATCTCGTATTACATCTGTGGACTCGAAAATAGCCTCAGGGAAGCAATCATAGATTGCCCTTATTTTCTATGACAAATTTCACTAGAATAAGATGTGTCTTCCCTCTTTAGTGTGATATTAGTTATGAGAACTGCAAGGTGAAAATATGAATGAGTCAATATTTACTAATCAGTCTTGCTTCTTTCCTTATTAATGGAAATGAACCGGATGGAGGGACAATTTATCTTAAGTTACAACTGTGCAACATTAAAAACCAACAGTGTTTAACTACTTTTTCTTTATTTTCTCACATCTTTCATATTATGCACCATCTCTTATGTGTTACAGTGCATACAATATTATGTATAGTATACATCATTATCATTTTAACAACATCACCATCATTTACATTTTTCCCTGATTCTCTACACTTCTCCCTCCTCTTCCTTGCTAACTTTTACAGTTTTCTGTGGGGGGGGGGTAGTTGAGTTTTAAGGCTCACACTGTGCAGGAATGTGGATTGGCTCTTGTGGCCAAACTAGTGGTGGCAGTATTTGGCTTGGTTCGATTTGGGGTAGTATCTCCCCAAAAAATGATAAATAACAAAGTGCATGGTGAAATCGCAAAGGTAATGGTAAAGGACCACAACAAACTGGCCCCGTCTCTGAGAGCTTGGGGCAGTCCAAACTGGGATGGATTATTCCTCAGCAAACCAACGGTGTGGGAAGATTGACTGTAATGGACCCATCCTCCTTAGGGGCTAGGGGCAGTCTGGGGCAGTAACCCTCCAGTAATCCAAATAGCACTTCCCCTTTCATGCACTGAGACAAACTTTGGCCCTTCCAGTCTTGGTCCACCTCTCTGGTGTGGCTTTGGGGGACCCACTCTCACACTGTGTGGATGTCAGCCAAACCACCCACGTTACATACTGCGCTGCCCCCTCCTCTTTTTCCTCCTTCTTCTACATTCTATTGCATTTTCCCGTATTCTCTATGCCTTCAGCTTAAACACGTTTTTTCAAATTCCATGCCAAGATTTATTTCTTTTATTATGCACTTCTATGCATAACTTTGGGATCCCTAAATTATTTCTTACTACGCATCTTACTGTTCATTTGGTAATTTGCCTGCCTATGTGTTTTTATGTTGTTACAGTGCTTTCATAAAAGCAGGGGAAAAAAAACTTTGTGCATATGTTGATGTGTGCGTACCTGCATGTGTAAGTGTGTGTGAGTGCACGCTGATGTGTAAGTGTGTGTAAGTGCATGCTTATGTGTGATCCTTTGCTTAAATTCAAAGGGAATAATTACTTGTACAACTCTGAGGTTGCCTGGACAGTTTCTGGTCATTATTTATAAAGAAACAGAAGTAAGTATGCTCTCATAACTTTGTTGTCTTCATGTGAAACTCTTTTCACAGGGGGGCGACATGTAGGCTGTGCCCTTGGGGAGAGACAATTTAATATTATGTGTAAGAATAGACTTTAGCTGTTGCTGCCATAGCCTACAACTCTACTTATGATGAGATAAAGCTTTATTCAAACTTCCAACAACAGGTGTTTTCCTTTTTTAGCTAATTCTGATTAGGCCTACTTTGGTAATTGTACATTATTTTTCTGGATTTGTCCAAAATGCAACAGGGCTAGATGATTTTCTGTGCCTTGCCAACCCTGGCCCTGCTTTCCGGTGAAATTCCTGTTTAGTCCAGTTTTTTGTGCAGTTTTCATGCTATTTTGGAACCTGAGTCTGACTGTGTTTTCAGATGTTTGGTTGTATTTTAGGCATATTTTTAATAGTTCCATTACTTTGTGTGCCTGTATTCAGCTTTATAGAGCGGATCCTACATGTCTTCACCTTCCATATGGAAAATCGCTCGCCTAATATTTTATCAAGGTCATAAGATGGTGACAACCTGATTAATGCACAGCAAGACACAGAATGGAATTGGTAGGTGTCTGAAATGACAAAAGATGTTACATAATGACAATATGAACAAGCCCAGATTTAGTTTTTTTATTTGTGACTGAAAAGGACTTTAGCAACAATGTGAGTGAGTGCTATCTTTGTGTGTTTAATGCCTCTCCCTGTAAGACAAAAACTGATTAGGAGAATGTATGTTGGCAATTACAAAAAGCAGCAGACTGGTCAGTTTGTTAGTGTAATTGAGCAGTCAGCCAATTCTCCAGTCTGAAATACCGCTGTGTTACTGTCTAAGCATATTTTGATTATATATAATGTCCTTTATAGATGCTATCACTGAACCTTGCAGGTTATGATGGTAGGTACCTCTGTGTGTTAACCCATTGACCCCAATTTAATATTTCAACAGCTTTAACTGTCAGCTGCTTACATCATGGTGCAAAACATTTTCTGAAGCCTGAGAGATTCTCAGACTGTGCACAAACTGTTTTTTTGCTGATGCGTCTGAGACGGATTTAGCTCTAAAACTAAACCTAGATAGAGAATGTCATAATTTGACATATGGAGTCAGAAATATACTGTCAACACATGATACCAGTTAAACTTTCCTGCATTAATAACTTTTTAAGACATTATTTTGGCTCGTTGCTGGTGATGTTTAAAGGTTTCCAAAGATGAGACTGTTTGATGCAGGGCACAGCTGAATTCAGTTTTGCATACTGTGTTTTATCCATCAGCTTTTGTTTATAATTCAAAATCATTCTTTAGGGCTTTGGAATTTTTTTTTTTTTGTCAATTAACTGTATTGTTGGTTCTTCATAATTATAATAATAACAGATTTTTTTTATTTCTCACATTATCTTTCAGAAAATTACTTCATCAGTTTTAAGTGTCCCAAGAATAATTTTTCTTTTATCCACATATTACCAAATTGTTTTCTTTTTTTCTTGTTTGCTGTGTGATTGGTTGAGTTCAATGAAAAGCCTGAGAATTATTTTTAATTTAGCCTTTGTGTTGTACTAATTAGATAATGTGTGTAATAATTTAAAGGAATAACAACACAGGTGCCAATGAAACAGACAGATTCAGCCTGAGGCCAATAATTTAATCTTTGGAGTTCCCACATACCTGGGAAGCACATCTCAGCCATGAACAATTACTACTGTGTATTAACACACTGCGTTGCCTTATCTACTTGACATTGCTTGGTGACAATGTGTCAGGTCCTCTAAGAAAGGAGAGCTGGTTGAAAAGTAAACTGATGCTTGGGTAGCAAATGGAAATTTTTCTTCCTTTTACTTGATAAGTGCAGACTCACTTTCAGGGTTAGTATGTATCCATATGGCTGTTTTATTAGCCATATTACATTTCTTTAATGACAAAATATACATTTAGAAGGTTTAGAGGAATCATACCAGGGATTAATATGCTATTTTCATAAAGATCAAAACTGCTAGATTTAAACATTAAAATACTACTGTTTATTTCAGTATTCAAGAGGTTTTTAAATTTATATTTCTTTAAGTTTATATATGAATATTTCAAGTTGTGTGAACCAAAACTTCTACTTTGGATTCCTGGTTGAATAAACTGTGTGCTGTCATGTACTTCCCATTTATACTACAGCAAATGAGCATAAAATAAAATTTACCATTCATGGTTAATTTTTCAATAGAAAATTATTTCCGTTAGCATTTATAACGCTTCCATCTGCTCTGAAAAAATATAGTACCTATAAGGATGCAACGTATGGTCAGGCTTCACTTTGGAAGCAGCAAGTCCCTGGACTGCTGAGCAATATAAACACACATTAATATAGAATTGATATTAGGCTGCCAGAACAATGTGTGCAGATGCACAAAATCCATTCATACCCACATGACATCTCTGGACCAATACGAATCAGGTATGTTCCAAAGGTGAGGTATGATTTCTGATATTACATGAGAAGACAACAAGAAAACGCATAAAGGCAAGTTGTGTGATTGCTCCCTCTGCAAAACAGCAGAGTGTGTATATAAACAGACAAGCACTTGAGTAATTTCATATTTCTACGGGCATAATTTTCAAGATCACTTATTTGAAACAACCTTTGAAACCTTTCAAATCACACCAGAAACGTACAATGCTTTAAAATATCAACAATACCAGGTTTCTTTTGCCAGAAAGAGAGAATAAACTAATGCATGTAGAATGCCTGAGGATTATACCGATGACTGAGCACCCCAGAGCAATGCAAGCAAATGGATGCAACTAGAAGTATGAGGATATAACATGGTAGCGCCTTGAATTGGGACAAGGTGATACAAACACAGTTTGTCTAGTACAGTGCTGTCACTATGGTTAGATACACATTTCATTGTTAGCACAGTAATTGAGATGCACTGACAAACTACCCCCTTCTGCAGCTCAAGGTCCCCAGGTAGTTATGAAATAATGATAACGGAATAACAATAACCAAATTCAGAAACATGCAATTATTTCTCTTTCTAATACAACAAATTTTTTTTAAATGTGCTTAATGAAATTATATACTTGACAAGTAACCTGCTATTTCAGTAACATAATTATAAACACTAATCGTTAACAAACTAGCCAATGAGTCAGAACTTACTGTGTTTTTGAAAACGTATCTAAAGCATTTATCTCCCCCTCCTTGCAATATGTGGCAATTTATTTGTCATGTTTCGGTTCAACATGTTGTTATATAACATGCAATATTTTACTTTATAAGAATTTGTTATATTTCTACTCAATGTGAAAGAGCACACAATTTACTAACATGATGAAATCATAGTGTCTTTTAACGTTTTTCCTGAAAGACTTAAAAAAATAATTTAAAATTCACTTGAGCACATGTAACTGGACATTTAAACATATTGCAGGTGAAATGTAGGATTCATATTAAAAGTTCAAAGAACATTTAAGTCTTATTCCTTTACTCTGTAGACACAGAAGATATAAGGGGACTTCTACAACAGGGAATGAAGTAAATTTTCCAGACTGCATGTCTGTGGCACAGTGAGAATAACACTGCATGGTGTGAAAATGTAGGCCAATTATAAGAATGCTGTTGAAATAGAGAGAGAATCTTCACCCAGCTTGTTTGGAAAGTTCACTTGAAACAGGAGGTTCAAAATGGGTAAAGTATCATAATTACAATAGAGAGGAAAAAATCTGTTGCACTGGAAGGATGATTTAATTTCTCTGTCTTGAATGAAGAACATACAAAGAGTAACAATAATACCAGTAAGCATTGTGAAGTATATGTGTATACATTTTGACAAGGTAACAATGTAAATTCTGCCGAGAACTGATAGTTATGAATTAGCAACAGTATTATTTTGTGTGTGTTTGTTTTTGTCTTAGAGCTGTCAATATTGCAATTACTTGATATATTGCGATTGTTTCTTATAATTTTTTATTGATATTTTGAACCTTTGCAGTAATTTATTATTTCTCAAGTCTAAAATTTTACACCCATTTCCTTCCACTACTATTTAAACAGTAACAAAGTCAAATGCTACCGTGTTAAACACTACCATGTAGCTACCAAAGGCCTGTAACCAGCAAGGCTTAGCTGTAGCAGTTGACTTAGCTAGCTAAACATTCACCACGGTGCCATTATGATCATCTCCAGCAGCGTTCAAGTACAATTTGGGTGCACACTTTGGCTTTATTAAAAACAAGTGTCTTGAATTGTACATGAGTACCCTGAATCTAAAATGGCAATAAATAAAGAAATAATAAAAACAATGAAGAACAAATAAAAATAAAAAACTGTAAATGCGGCCTTAAAATTTATCTGTGAAGATACGAGACCTCTGTGGTGGGTTGGCGCCCCGCCCTGGGTGTCCCCTGCCCTGCGCCCTATGTGCTCTGGGATGGGCTCCAGGT
>JABJVR010008948.1:0-10243 GCA_025773905.1 Chitala chitala
CAGGACAAACATCAGACATCTCGGTCCAGAAGAGTGCAGTCCTAGGAACAGCAAAGATACTGTGCAGAACCCTCAAGCTCCCAGGCCTCTGGTAGAAGTCCCGAGCTTGGATGGATAAGACTGCCCACAGAGGGTGAGGGGACAATTTTTTTAAATGATATATAATAATATAATATAAGTAAATGAATATAAGTAATACATTGTGCAAAATAGCCAAATATTAAGGCTCAGAGTTGAGCAGACAGATGGCTTGGGGGGAGAAGCTTTTCTTTATCCTCTCAGTCCTTGTTTTCATGCAGCGAAAACGCTGGCCTGATGGGAACAGTGAGAAGAGAGAGTGTCCAGGATGACTAGGCTGTTTCAGGATCTTCTTTGCCCTCAACTTGCATCATTTTGTGTAGATGTCCTGCAATTTGGGAAGAGTGGTTCTGATGGTCCGCTCAGCAGAACGGATCACGCTTTTAAGGATTAAGAGGTCCTGCTTCTTGCAGTTCCCTAACCAGGTGATGATGCTCCCACGTAAGAAGTTCTCAATGGTGCAGGTGTAAAAGTTCTTAAGCACTTTGAGAAGGAGCTTAAAGTCAGTTGTCTGAGGAGGTACAGGTGCTGTCTCGCCTTCTTTGCCATGGTGTTTATGTGCTGCGTCCAAGACAGGTCCCATGAGATGGTCACTCCCAAGTATTTGAATGTGTCCACTCTTTCCACCTCAGAAACACTGATAAGAAGTGGGTGGAAGTTGCTCTGCTGCCTCCTGCTGAAGTCCACTATTAGTTTCTTCGTTTTGCTGACATTCAGTAGAAGGTAGTTCTCCTGACACCAGTTCTCCAAGTGTAAACCTCCCTCTTGTAGCCTCTCATTATTGTGTGAGATCAGCCCCACAACAACGGTATCATCAGCAAACTTTATGATGATGTTGGAATCTGAGGTGGCTTCACAGTCATGTGTGTACAGTGAGCATAGCAGGGGGCTGAGCACACAGCCCTGGGGTATTGAGGGTAAGGGGGGATGAGGTGTGGTGACCCAACTGAACCACTTGTTATCTGCTGGACAGGAAGTTGTAAACTCATCTGCAGAGGGAGGAGTCTAGGCCCAGATTGTACAGCTTGGAGATGTGTCTGGAGGGGACTATGGTATTGAATGCTGAGCTATAGTCAGTAAACAGCACTCTCACATAGTTCCCTTTACCATTGTCCATACGAGAGAGAGTTCTGTGGAGGAGTAGGGCTACTACGTCATCAGTGGATCTGTTCAACCGGTATGCAAATTGTAGCGGATCCAGGGTGGTGGGCAGTGTGGAGGTGATGAATGTTTTCATCAGCCTCTCAAAACATGTCATCACCATAGATATAAGGGCAATAGGCTTGAAGTCATTGGGACTGCTGGGGTGAGTTTTCTTTGGGACAGGGACAATAATGGACTTCTTAAAGCAGGTTGGGATCACACACTGTTGTAAGGAGAGGATGAATATCTCTGGAAACAGAAGCACTAGCTGATCAGCACAGGTTTTGAGGACATATCCTCTAATGCCATCTGGACCAGCTACTTTCCTAGTGTTTACACTTTTAAACACCCTCCTCATGTCATGCACTATCACAGTGATTGTCTTCCCCTTCCCAATCTTTGAGCACAGCAGTCATTTGGTTTCCTGATTCAAAGCATGCAAAGAAAATATTTAGTGCATCAGCCAGGTGTGTGTGTGTTGCTTTGTAGTCCATGATGGCACGTGGTCCCTGCCATAGTAACCTGGAGTCAGACTTTTGCAACTGGTGCTCCAGTTTTTGGTCATAGCATAGTTTAACCTCTTTGACTACCCTGTGCATGTTGTAGGAGGCAGCCTTGTGTGCATCCATGTTCCCAGAGGTGAGCTCAGAGTTGTAGGCAACAGTGTGAGACTGCAGAGCATCACGGACAGATTTATTACTGTGTCTGTGTACTCCTCTATGTCTCCGTCTGCACTGCTGTGAAACATGTCCAGTCAGCTGAATCCAGTGCCCCCTGCAGTGCAGCCTCTGATTGGTCAGTCCACAGCATCACTTCTCTCACCGTGGGAGATTCCTGCTTGAGTCTTTGTTTGTTTTTAGGCATGAGAAGGACTGCGGTGTGATCTGACTTGCCAAAGGAGGGGAGTGACTTTTCTTTGTAGCCTGTTTTGAAAGGAGAGTAGCAGTGGTCTAAAGTCCTCTCTCCTCTGGTGGTGCAGTCCATGTGTTAAGTGTTAAGTAATACGTTTTTAAGGTTAGCACTATTAAAGTCCCCAGCCACAATGAGAGCTGCATCATGCTGGCTAGCCTGAAGGGTAGAAATAACCTCACGTAGCTCGGATAGTGCAGCATTCATGTCTGCCTGGGGCAGAATGTAAACAAGCTAATGATTACTGAAGTAAACTCACGCGGCAGGTAGTGAAGGTGGCATTTAAGAGTTAAAAACTCCAGGTTGGGCGAGCACAAGTGCCTGAGAGTGATTCCTGCTATCACACCAGTTATTATTAATCATAAGACACACTCCTCCTCCTCTGGTTTTCCCCGACTCACTCATTCTGTCCATGCGATGGATTGTGAAGAACTCTGCTGGTTGAACAGCGTAGTCTGGAATGAGAGGAGTCAGCCATGTCTCGGTGAGACAGATGATGTTGCAGCCCTGAATGTCCCTCTGGTACTTTTTCCTGGCCCTGAGTCCATCTAGCTTGTTCTCCAGCGACTGGACATTGGCTAGCAAGATGCTGGGCAGTGGCGTGTGGTGTGCTCTGTGCCTTAGCCTTTCTCGTACACCAGCTCTTTTCCCTTGTGGTTGTCTGCATAACCTGTGTGCCCCGTGTCCTTTGTTGTTTGTTTCAGGTCCCTTGCATAATATGTCCTGAGGCCAGGTTGGGTCAGAGATGAAGGATCTTAAAGATCTTAAATTGAAATTTGAGTACTGTAGTCCAATATTTATATGTTATTGTGTCATATGTAATATGACACAGAATAGGTGAGCTTAATAAATTAAAAATTAAAGTTAAAAGTACTATATACAAGAAAACTGTCGGAGCAGGTACGATGACTGCTGATCTCACCAGCGCCATCTTGGCATCTATCTCCTTTGTTTTAGTGGTGTTCAGAACCAGGTCACTGTTCAGACACCATTCAACTAGATGTTGAACCTCCTCTCTATAGTGTGTCTTGTCGTTTCCTGATATCAGTCCCACTATTGTGGTGTTGTCAGCAAACTTCACTATGGTGTTAGAGGAGTGGATGGGTGTGCATTGGGTGAATAGAGGAGTGGATGGGTGTGTGAATAGGGTGAAAAGGGCTAGACTGAGGACACAACCCTGTGGTGCTTCTGTATTCAAGGTGATAATGGATTATGTCTGGTTGCCCACCCTGACATTCTGCAGTATGTTTGTACGAAAGTCCAAAATCCATGAGCAGAGTGTGGTGGTTAATCCCAGATTGCTAAACTTGTTCACCAGTTGGGGCGCTATTGTGTTAAATGCTGAACTAAAATCAACAAATAACAAGCCATCCTTGCTCTAGAAGTGCTAGGCCTTTCTTAGAATCTCATTATATACTGTAACATAATTGATTCACCTGTTTTACTGTATTGTGTATATTCAACTTGTCACATCATTATTAGTCCTAAACTGACCCTGTCCCAACTTTTTTGAAGGATGTTGCAGTTACCAGATTGGAAATGAAAGCATATTTTGAATAAATAAATTCACATGGTAAAACATCAAATGATGTGCTGATGTAGAGTTTTCAGTATAGTACAGGCTGAATAGACTTGACAGTTCACTCCTTTTGATTTTATTACCATTTTCCATGCTGTCCCAACTTTTTTAGAATTGGGTTTGCATAAAACGTTTTGCTTTTACAATAAACACTTTGTAGTCAACAAAAAAGACATCGGACGTCATTTTGAGCTGAAGCATGTTCTAAATTAAGCACCAATTAATTAAACTTGCTGTACAACCTGCACACAGTGTTCTAAAAGACATGAACACAGAAGATTCTGTAAATTATTACAAACAACAGTGAAAAAACAAATTCAGTTGCTCTGTGCGTCCTTGAAATCCCTTCTTCAAGTTTGACCGTGTTTAATGCTCCAGCAATAATGAAACCATAAATCAGATATTCCAGTGTTGTATTGTTTTCGCTTTGTTATTACAGAGTTCCATGTATCATTATATTCCAAAACAGTTCCAGAACACTGCTGTTGCTACCCAGTGCTCTTTCATGGGCACCAGCTACACTTGTGATTCTCTATTAGATAAACAAGTTTTGAAAACAAATGTATATGTTTGAAACAATTCAGTCTTAATTTATTTGAGATATTTATGTTCACTGTATTTTGTTTACCCTAAGTTAATGGGAGTGATGACATGGCATGTACTTCTAGTTAAATTGTTAAAATACCAACAACAGCGGCAACATAAAAAGGCACATGAACTTGTTTTCATTGTCAGGTATGAAAGGCAAATTCTTTTTTTCTGAAAGCTAATGCCTTGTTCTTGTGTATAGTTTGCACTTAAGAAATGTAAGTAACTTTGACCTTTAAGAGTAAACCGCTGCCAGGCAAATATATGTTTGTGCTTAAACAATGATTATCCTGTCTTGAATATTTAGATTATGCCATTCCAAGCCAAAACATTCCCTGAGTATACGGACCAGTTTAAACTCAATGAGACATGCACTGTTACAACAGGGTCACTGGTGTACATACCAGCACACATAATATGTACTACTCAAAAAATTTAAGAAACACTTGATCTGAGTATCACATCAAGTCAATTAAACTTGGGATATTGATCTGGTCAGTTTAGTAGCTGAGGGGGTTGGGAATCAGTTTCAGCTGCTTTGGTGTTAATGAAATAACAGGTGCACTAGAGGGGCAACAATGAGAAAGACCCCAAAAAAGGAATTGTTCTACAGGTGGAGGCCACTGACATTCTTTCTCTGAAGTAGGTGCGTCCCTCATCTTTTCTGACTGTCTGTAACGCTCCAGGGAATGGCATGGCTTGAGTCTAATGTGTGTCAGGTTTAATGCATCAAATAAAGGCGAGGTGGACAAGATTGAGGGAATAATACAAAGAAACTGAAATAACGAACAATGTACTGGTCAAAGGAACTAAAAGGATTACAAATATGGACAGGTTATAAGGTATCAAATATACTAACACAATAGCACTTACTCCTTTACAACCACAACAACAGGCACTTACTCCTTTTACAACCACAACAACAGGCAATGAACTGAAACAAGAGGGGATCATATAAAGGAAAATTAATAGGGGGCAATGAGACAGGGCTGGCGAGAGATGAGGAGGGATAATCAGGCAGGAAAGGGCAGGACACCTGGTGGACATAGGGAGTAGGACAGGCAGGGCGTGACACTGTCTTTCACTTGTTTTGCATTTGGCTAGGATCAGTTTCACTACTGGTAGTATGAGGCATTACCTGGACCCTATAGAGGTTGCCCAGGCAGTCCCTACAAAATGACTTCCAGCAGGCCACTGGTGTGAATGTCTCTGACCAAAATATCAGAAACAGACTTCATGATGGTAGCCTGAGGGCCAGACGTCCTCTAGTGGGCCCTGTGCTCACTGCCCAGCACCAGTGCAAGAAGTCAACTGAGGAGAAAAAAAAAACTTCTGAGTGAAATTTAATAATTATTATTATTTTTTTAGCTAAATACAACTCCTATTTACTTATTTTCTGTTTTCCTCCATGCATGGACAAATAGTTACCACTTGCTTTTACAAATGTCTGTCTACTTTTAATATGCTGCTCATTTCACACCAGCTATTCTGACAAGCCTTCTTGTTGTTAAGGATAGGTGACAGCTGTGATGCAATCATAAGCATGAGGTACAGATACAGAGTGAAATGAACATAGTTTACCCTGTTGGGGTTTCCGTAGATGTGAAAATACAATGGGATATATGCTCTGCTGTGAGGCAGAGCGAGAGAGAGTGTGAGTGAGTTAGTAAAGTGATTTCACACTGACTGTTTTCACAAGCCTGCTTGTTGTTAAGGACAGATGATGAGACATCATAAAGATATGGATAATTCCTCAGCTGTTTGATCGTGTCTCCCTTTATTGGTCATTAAAAACATCCAGACACAGATGAATAGTGGTATCATCATCAAAGATTTAAATACCACAATATGCATGAATAACATCCATCTAGCAATATATGAAGACATAACACAAAAAGACTGAAAAGGAGACAAAATTTTTTACAGTTTATCCACAACAATTTTAAGCAAAGAAAAAGGTCACATATTTACTGTTCACTGGTTTTTAATATTAGAGGGACTTTTCACTATAATTCAAGTGAAAATTAAATTTATATGCAATTTCTCTAAAAGTTTTCTCCCATAAAGAGATCAGTGGTTTGCAGTTAGGTCAGAAATCAATTTTCATATGAACCTTTCATCATTTTAATATAATCTGCAAAAGAAACATTAGCTTCTTTTAAAGGCTGTAAACTCAGCAGTATAAAAATGTTCATTACACCTTTTCCACAAGTGTTTCCAAAGAAGCACTTTTCAAAAGTTTGTTTGCACAGCTGCACTGCTGAAATCACAGTCAAAGTTGGCAATGCTTCCCCCTTGAGTTTTGCTGATATTACAACTCACATACAAGTCCGGTTAAAAACAGGTGAACCAGGAACCGTATAATAAAAACAGAGTTGTCTAGAAAGCGACTACATAGAAATTAAACTACGTAATTAGATTACACATATTTAGTACTTTTAGTAAGAGAAGATAAAACAACACAATCCTTTATTAGTCTCACAACAGGGAAATTCAGTGTTACAGCAGCAAGGGGATAGCAAAGTGATGAGGACAGTCAGTCATCTTCTTTACTACTTATTCCTGGTGAGGATCACAAGGAAGCCTGGAGCCCATCTCTGAACACATAAGGTGCAGGGAAGGGGACCAACCCACCACAGGGCACACACTTTGGGCAATTTGGACATACCAATAAGCCTAACTTGCATGTCTTTGGACTGTGGGACGAAACCAGAGCACCCAGAGAAAACCCACCAAGCAGAGGGAGAACATACAAACTCCACACACACACACACACACACACACCCAAGGCAGAAATCAAACCCCAGGCCTGGAGGGGCAAGACAACAGTGCTAACCACCACGCCACTGTGCAGCCTGCTCCTGTTAATGTTTTTTGTTGTTGCCTTGTATAACACTATTATCATAGTGGCACAATAATTCTTTTAATAGTACAGTAAACTGTTGTATTTACCTTCATATACTGTCATCCTCATTTATGGAAGACACCAATCTAGCCCAGGTTGAAACAACTATCAAATGGCCTTCAGGCTGTTCTGGAACAATTCTTCAGCTCTTCAGAAAGGCAAGTTCTGACTATTCCCAGGCTGCATTAAGTAAGGGGCTTTTCCTATAACCCGTGTCTTAGTCTTTGTCCTATATTGATAGATAGAGTCCTATGTCCTGGAACTTCATAGATTTTTTAACCTTTTGCCCTCTTTGCATAAGTCTGAGTTCTGGATGTTGAGTACTGTATAAAGTTTGCCATTAAAATTATCACATCACAGTGAATGTCCCTGAGCATCCATGACAGAAGGAAGTAAAAAGGTCAAAATAATGAGCGATTTGTAAACTGATATTAAAATACATAGTTTTGAAAATGCAATTCGAAACATTTTCAAAAAGTGGAAATACAAATAAACAGTAGTGACACATTTTTTTGAACAGTTAAATTTGTTTATCAAGGTCTTGGGTATGTGAAGATGTCAAAATAGTTATTACATAAATAAAAAGGAAAAACTTATGTGACAATGAACATATTAAATACGGTCCAAAGATCTCATGAAAATTTTTCTGTTTTGCATTATTTTCTGAGTTAACACAAGATCTTTCATCACAAATGAATCAAGAGAATAATGTGTGAAATAGTGTGTTAAAAACATTCACATAAATTTCTGAATTTATTTAATATCTGGTATGTCTCCCTTGTGATTCAATGACAGAGTTGGCATGTTCTCCACAGGTTTCTGCAAAACTATGAAATGAGTTTATGCATCTGAATGTCATTTGAACACATACTTCAATTGAAGGAATAAGATTGAATGAAATGGTGAAGGTGGCCAAGTTTCAGGATGGTGAGAGATTGGCCATTTCTGAACGTCCACTGGTTTTGTCACTGATAATAAGCATGTCAAACAAGCAAATTAGTTATTTCCATTATATTACTTTTTGATATTCTGACATGAAGTCATGGCTCAACTCTCCAGTATAAGGCTCACAGATCAGTACTTTGCATAATTAAACACTGTAAAGAAGCGTGCTAAAATGTAACACTGTATTTGGTTAAATAACCACACAGACGTGAAATTTTAAATAATAATGTGTTTATTAGGGTTTATTAAATATTAATTAACATCAATAAAATTTGTTATGTCTTTAAGGGGTTTATAGTTATTTGTTTATGAGTAACTGATATGATTACTTTCACTGTTTTAAAACTACATCTATGACAAATTTCACTCAGTTGATGAACAAACAAAAACATGTTGTTCTGTTGTGCGTAAGATGCTGGTTTTGAAAAGACTTTAAAACATTTTCCTGTAAATAACATTATCAAACTTAATGTCAGAGTTGAGTTCAATTTTTGATTGAAAATTTCAAGGACGAAATGAACATGATTTCAAAGTATACACTTGAACAAATATTAATGAACTTACGCACAAAAAAAATCTATAAGAAGTACTATTTCTGTCAGAGGTTGGTATCTGAGATATTTGATTTGAAATTAAAAACTCTGAACAGTTTAAATAAATGAATATAAATTATAAGTAGGAATAAACAGCAAAAAATATTACACTGAAAATACATAAATGTGTATTATCACAATGACAAAACCTTTTGCACAGTTATATAATTTTAGATTTAATTGAAGTGAAAGTTTTTTCTGCACCATTTTCCAACAAATAAAAACTGAAAGGCATTCTGTGATTCTAACCTAGGGCCCAAAATTACAATGACAGTACTATAAACAAACATTTCTGCCTATATTTTTAAATACTAAAGTGAAAAGTATATTGTGCAAATGCACTTTCAACTTTTGCCCAAAAATGACCGTAACCTTCTCAAAACAGGCTGTTGTGTACTTGGTACTGAATGTTGTAGGACCGTCTTCTGTGCCAGCGCCTCCTGATGGCCGCACAGCAGCCACACAACAGGCACTACAGAACAGGATTGGAAGTTAAGGTGTCAGCAATGCTGAATGGCCATGGAGCACTCTGCAAATGAAACTGCTGCGGTAGATATACACAGTAGTGTGTATATTAATACTCACACAGAGAAGAATCCAGAGGGGAATGAGGATGATGGCAATGCCACATGGGATGATGATGGCCAGAGCCCATCCAGGAAACGTTCCTCCCACAGTGGTAGCATTAGCCGTAAGGGTGGTAAGCAGAAAAACTGGGTTGGCTGTTGTTATTGTTGTTGCCATCGTTGTGGTTGCAAGTAGACCTGAAAGTAGCATGTTAAAGCATCAATTACTAAGTGCCTCTCAGCAATCAACATATCCATAAATTTGTTATAACTTACAAACACACACACACACACAAACACAAGTAATCATACAGGACAAGGTATTTCAGATTTCAATGATTGTTTTGTTGAAATATTATGGGGCTCATTCTTTTACACTTGTTCAAGACGTATGCAAAGAGGTTAGCAGATATGAAGTAGTGAAGCAGACTATTTGTGCAACTGGCTATTTTCATTCATTTAGATACAATGATGTGTCAAACATACCAGTGTCTTTCAGAACTGAAGCAAGAAAAGGACTTGGGCTACTGATATCTCCCTCATTATAAATATACTCAACATTTGCAATTATTTCATTATCCTTATGCCTAAAAGAAAAATAAACAAAATATGTCAGTTGTCATTGCAATAGTACAAACCCAAGAAATATATATTTTTAAAGATACATTACACTATAAATGAAATGGTTTCAGGAACACTTACATGATGTTTGCCAATGGGAACACAAAAGGTTTCGTATTTGGATTTTGCAGCATCTTGTACAGCTGATGTTGCGACAGTCAAGAAGAAACAATGTGGATACAGATCAACAATCCATAAGATTATACTTTGTATCTGATATAAAGCAGCAACTGAATAGCAACATCCATCCATTATCTTAACCGCTTATTCCTGGTGAGGGTCACAGGGAAACCTGGAGCCCATCCCAGAGCACATA
>JABJVR010008949.1:0-10243 GCA_025773905.1 Chitala chitala
TGTCCCCTGCCCTGCGCCCTATGTGCTCTGGGATGGGCTCCAGGTTTCCCCGCAACCCTCACCAGGAATAAGCGGTTCAGATAATGGATGGATGGATGGATGTTTGTGTGACTGAAATAAGAAGGTCTGAGAACTGTATAAAATGATACATCCCCCAAAAACTCCAGTCACTAGTTTGAGTTTTGAACCAACACATTGTCTACTGATATATATCCTATGAGGAAACTTTCTTTGAAGTTGGCCATTTCATTTGAACCGTTTTTTAACACACAGAGGATTTGACCCTATAATATTGTTTAGTGTTTTATTGGAATCCCTGGATATACTATACCTTGCCCCCCACAGTCTGGTGAGCTCATGTCCATAACATGCCAACCATGCTTCAGTCAAGAGTTCAACAGCCCAGTCAGACATTTTTTCTTAAATATACACCTTGTAGAAAATGTTTATGTTAAAGACAAAACCTATAGGCGTGCATGGCGTTGGAGAATCTTATGCTGCCTGATATTAACCAAAGAAATGTGCTTTTCACATCAGCGTTTGAAAGACTGCCTCACAGCAGTCCTCTGCTGTAAAGCAAAGCCCTTCTTGAAAAACAGCCTAATCCTCCAGGCCTGGTGTCAGTGATTAGACTGTCTATCTCCCTGCAGGAAAACATGAAAGATCCCTTTCATTTCTGTGCACTGCAGGCCAAAATAAATAAGAGGACCTCCCCATGTAGAGGGCTCAGTGGAGATTCACCACTGTTCCCAGACAAGTGTTAGTATTACCTCATGGGGTCATGTTACAAGTTTCCATTCAGCCCAGCCCTGAGGACGAGTGCATGAAGTCGTCTGGTTCAAATGTCACGGCTTTCTGTTTATACGCGGGGTTATGTGTCTGGCGTGGGTCACATGACGGCAGGGAGAAGGGGGGGCCCTTACCGAGCCACGTGCCACCTTCGCTCCACCATGAGGTGGACATCTTCAATGCGCCGGTTGTTGGCGTAGTGCAGCCGCTTGGGAAGGTGCTGCTTCAGGTATGGCTTAAAGTGCTGGTCTGGCTTCCTGCACTGAAGGAGCAAGGCCATGTCAGTCCAGATGCGCACACGCACATGCACACGCACGCTGCGCTCGTGGCTGCGGTGGGATACAATGTTGCACTTGTGCCATTATTTTGCTAACTGTTCGCTCCACACTGCAACAGAGTAATTCTTTGAATGCAGTGAGAAAAATTGAGACAGCAACATTTAACAATACAAAACCATTAAAATAATACTTACCGTCAAATTTGCCACAATTGCTTTCGGGTCATCTGAAAACAAAATCAATTAAAAAAAAAAATTATGTACATCATAGTAATACAGATCAAAAGACACTTGAAGGAAAAAAAAAAAAGAGCATTTTGCAAAAACTTAAAAAAAAACCAGTTTACGACTCATTTGGCTATTAAGATTATGTTAAGACTGATACCTCAGACCTCCTACTGAGATCTGTTATGCCTGGGCGAGTGGAGTGATAAACAGTGGACACATCAGCGTCATTTAAAAAAATTAAGATGAATTGAGGGAGCTATACAAGAGTGCATGAGGGAGCTTTATACAGCCACGCCAGGTTACATTCCTGCCTGGTCCCTTGGGTTATTACTCTGCCTCGTGTTACTCACACTTGGGATTGTTTGGGGACCGGGGTCGAATTCTGCCCAGGGTCCCGGGTATCAGGAATATCTCATCTACGTTACTGAGATACGAGCTCAGGAACTCTGTTCTGTCACAGTGAGCCTCTTCCATTCCTGTGTACAAACCAAACAATAGTGTATGATTTCTACTTTTGCTGTAAAAACCAGACCATAAAAAAAGCATATAAAAACATACAATTATAAATAGAATATAGTTTAAATCATAAAGTGGTATGACATACTAAGTGCAAAGAACTTCTGGAAAACAAAACAGTACACACACACACACACACACACACACACACACACACACTTTTTTTTTTGATATAAGTAAAAAAGATAATATAAGGTTCATTAAGCTCAATGTGCCCCACTGTAAAAGGCCATCTTTGGTGCATCATACGGTCAAAATGAAAGGAAAATTATTAATTACAGTGAAAACCATCCGTAAATAATGAGGTAAACAACAACCACAAAAACTTCCTGGTTTAAACAAGACCAGATGTCTAAGGGCAAAATTTCCCAGTAAAAGAGGGCGGGGTGGTTACCATGGTCTCCCACCATGATGATGTTCACACAGCGATGCAGCTTCATTTGCTTCAGTCCCTCCATGAGCTGGCCAATGACCTTGTCAAATTCCTTCAGGGGGTTGTTCAGCTTCAGACAAAAAACAACATTACTTCAGACCAGCACGTCTACCTATATTTTCAAATGATGTATTGGCTGGGAAAAATCAGGAGAAGAGCCAAACACCAGTCACAACCAGTATGTGAGGGCAGCACGCTACAGGAGCAGGCAGTAAAACTGCAGTGCAGTGAGTACCACTGTCTTACACAGTGGTCTTCCAGAAAGGCACTGCTGATGCAAAAGGTGGGACCACTGCCTGACCATGACCTCCAGCCAAATAAATACACTGCAGCATGTTGTATAAGATCTGTCTAGTATTACCCAAATCCCTACTCCTGTAAAAAATAAATAAAGTCAGAAAAGGCAATGACTGATTTGATTAAGACCCATGTACCGTTTATTAGAAACAACAGTGATTCTCTTGATTGATCTTATACCAAAGTTCACCAAATAAAGTTACAATAATAGAACAATAACTTTTTAATAACCAAGAAAATAAGTGGGAAAAGGCCAGTTTGCAATGGTAAAAACTGTCAATGGAGTGTGTGCGTGACTGTAACAGAATCAATGTCCAGCCCCATAGGTTCCGGCTTGTAAAACATCATTTGGTGTTACACAAAAAGCTCTGTGGCAGCCTAGCAGCACGCGGCCCAGACACAACAATCTCACCTCAGTGCTAAGGGGTCCCAGCTTGTGGCCAAAAGTGTCCGGCTGCTCCGAATGCATGGCATACACATAGGGTCTAGGGAAGACCGGCACAAGACATGACCAGTCAAAATCAGAAGAAAAAAAAGAAATACTATTCTAAAACATTCTGCTGAAAACCCAGTTTTTCCGCTTACCATCCTATTATTCACACTGATGCAGCCAGTGAAAACACTGCACTAATGGCACTGAGGTTTGGTTCAGTTGGGTTTGGGTTAAGGTTAGGAAGAAAACTCACCTCTCCCCATCTGGGAGGTGGAGCCACTGCAGCATGGTGAGCACACGCCTCTCGAGGGGAATCACTCTGTCAGGACAGATGAAAAATGACATATGACAGTGAGAGAGAGAGAGAGAGAGAGAGAGAGGAGTAACAGTAATCAAATACAGGACAGGCCATTGTACAATTATAATCTGCTCATCAACAAGGTACACAAAGCAGGAGAACAGAAGACTCGGTCAATTTCTCTTCCATTCAGCACATTTCTCTTTCAGTCAGGGCTCTCCCAGGTCTTTCCACTAGACATTTTCCTTTACATGTGGGTGCCTCTGAATAACCAGCTTGTCCTGACAGATTTGAAGTGAAAACTAAATCTCCAGAACAAACGGCCTGCTTTCCTTCTAACCAGAGACCTCCCTGTAGGCATTTCAACAAGGACCCCTCACCTGTCACAACTTTATACATTTTGGTTCTCAAATCTCCAGCTTAACGTTTTCACATCAATAAATGCCAAGCAGCAGTGGCACAGGAAATGGCCCATGGAGTGCACTTTGGGACGAGTATTTAAAGGCTCTCCAGTGGCTGCCTGAGCTCAGAGACACTCTGCTTTTTATAAATACATTAGTTTGGACAAATTGCAGAGAAAGCAAGTTAGGTTCTCTCCTTTATGCTTAAAAAAGGACTGTTTAAGAGCTCTGTATTGGGGAGTGTGGGAACCTTTGTTTTTAGATCTGCACTAACATCAGAGTAAGTTCCAGCCTGAACGCATGACCAAGCAACAACATGCCCAACTTTTCCCACTTGTACAAAAAGACACAAACACGAGGTATAGTCAACACGCGACTTTCTGCAGATTTGCAGACTTTCGCCATCGGCCTTGTGAACCCCACACTTTGCGTTACAGCCTCAAATTCGGACAGGGTTTTTTTGCAGCCTTTTTAGATTACAAACCAAAGGAAAAAGGAAAAACAAAAGTCACGCTCGATCAAGAACAAAGAAACGGGTCTTACACAGGCCAGAAGAAGGTGCCAGCCTTCACTCCCTGTTTCACAGAAGTGATCCAGATCTAGTCAAAGAGAAGCTTCGAGGTCAGTGCCAGTAAAAATGCATGAACAACTAAACAAAATATACTTTCAGAAACATTTGTGGCACAAAGACTACAGCACATATGAATGGCCTGGTTTTCTATGGTTGCTCAATATACAAAAAAATAACTTCTAGAGAACAAAAACCGCCAGTTTAAAATTTTGCCAACCTGATGTTTTAAACGGGTAGGTACAAATAAACCATCTGTGTTTTTATTAAAGATTCTCCATGTTTATTGCATCTTTCATCAAAAGAGCAATTTGTTGACTTTTCATGTTACACTCTATACACTGGCATACATCCTTAAAGCCCACTGCTAGCTGAAAGGTGGATTAAGACGGCAGCCATCTTTCAGGCTGTACAAATTGCTTACAGATGCAGACACAGTGACTGCCCTCTAGTTCAAACAGCTCAGGGGTCTGGGGCAGAAATAGGCAAACAACTCACAGGCTGACCTCCCCACCAGCGGTGGTTCAGTTTTTCTCGACCTCGGAGGTAAAAGTTGGCATCAAAGACGGGGTCGTGCATGGAGTTGCCAACAATTCCATGGGATTCTGGATAAAGGCCCTACAGAAAGGAAAAGTGTGGACAATACTGAATACTCCAGCTCTGCAATGTATAAAACAATATCTGATACATAATATAGCAAAAAATAACACAGGACATTCTACAGCATTTCATTTCATACATTTTCAGGTATCTCTCCCAAAAAGAGTTGCAGTGACCATTCCACAAGATGACTGTTTACTGGTCACATGCTTTCAAGAGATTTTAGCATTTAAGAATTTCAAGGTATATGGATAAGTATCTGCAATAATAAACCACTATGGAAAATGGATTAGCAGAGGACACAGACATACATACCGTTGCAAGTGTGTACAAATTGGGGAACGTTTTTGTTGGATACACGGGTCTCATGTAAGGCGCATGGGTGCCACAAGATCCTTAAAAAACACAAATCATACCTAAGGTACTTGCATTTATAAGCATCAAGTTAGACTTTTCACATTTATGCAACAGACATATTTGGACAAACTATAAACTGCACTAATGTTAAGATTCTTTTATTTTTATATTCATAACTTTGACATTTCCACAGAATTTGGCAATCTTAAAAAAAGGCAAGGCAAATCAAAGCAGCAGTTACAGCCGGCTAGACACGCAACCGGAACAAGATCATCAACACCAGCATGTACTGTGTGCAACAGGCACTTCTTACTCAGTTTCTCAATGTTAGGGATCACTGTGCTTCCACGCTTCACGTACGAGGCTCGGAACCCATCCACTGACAGCACGATGAGAGGAGAGCGAACAAAGCTGAACGGATGGAAAAAACACACCCGTCACACCAACTCTCCTATTATTTCTCAAATTGTATGTTCATACTCTCCACAGTTACACTGAAGCCTTCCTGCTGATTTAGGACTTCCTCTACCAAATTGTCCTACTCAGCTACAACATTTTGGTAAGACTGCTATCCGTTTGGTTGCTATAGAGCAATTATTGTACTTACCAGAAAGTACACTTCCTCCCCATTCATCACTTAATGTTTCCAAAATTCAACAGAATGACCGCTTGAGTGTTAACATCACTAATCTCTTAGTGGGCGGATCGAGGAAACTCACCCTGCAGGGCATTCTGAGCTTTTAATCTCTTCACACTCTTCCTGCAGCCATGGAGTGTCCCCTGGGACAGAAAGAATGAAACCGTTAATCGAATAAGCTTTGGTTGACGACAAAAGCCACCTCTAACACCCACATGGACATACTCAGCACACGAAAAACAGGTCCCATGTTTTTGGACTCAACATGGTTGACATCTCTGCATTAGACATCACACAACACACTGGCAGTCAAATATCTTAGATTTAATACTCTTAATACTCTGCTATTTTTCACATGAATGTGGTTTCCAACTGCTTTCTATGGGATGTATAACACAGGGTGATCTGTATGCTGGAAACCACAAAATGCCTTAAGTAATGACCAGTGAGTGCAGATATAGTCAGTATAGAATCTACAATGGGTGTAACAGCAATAAAGAATGTACTAGAAGCAGCACCTTTAGATCACTTGAAAAATCATTATGAAAGTCCAGCAAAGGAATTTTAGGAGCCCATCAAGTCTAGAGGAGGTCCTAAAGCATAACTGTGTACATTCTGGTTTCACGTTCACTGTTGACACATTTGAGCAATTCTATCTGGGTGCCAGCGTGTTGTGTTATATAAGTGGTACAATATAGCCAGCCTTGACTGAATATGTTCACTCAGTGTAACTAGTAAAGGCAGTTAATTGGGTCATATACATTTTAACTTTTCTATCGTTACTGCCCACTTTCCCAGCTGTTACATTATTCCCCTGCTTCTGTCAATGGAAGTGCCCCACCCCTCACCTTTGCACTGCGTGCGATAGTTGGTGCAGCAGTCTCCCTTGGCCAGGCAGTCCTCGGAGCAGTGGCACGCGTGCTCCTCGTTCCGTGTCTCGCCACACCGCTCTTTGCTGCACTCGAAGCTGCCAGCTGACAAAGGCATGGGTCACAACACATGGTCACGCCTTAACTGGAGCAAAACGCGTTAAATCATCGGAGGGATCAGAGTTGGCACGGACTAATGAAATGCATAAATGAAGGTAACGCTACTTATGTGCAATGCATATAATAACAAATGAATCCAAATTAACATAAAAAGGTGTGCAAAAATGCACAAAGTTAAGCACAGCATTACTTAATTTACGCAACGATAACATTCTACCCCAATTTAACGGTTTCATAAATTATTGCCTACTACTTCTTGGCAGTACATTTTATAACAGCGGTTTTTGCCGATTACATGTTTGTAAATTACAGCGACGCCAACTAGAAATGTATAATTTTCCAAAGTAATGACGCTGAAGCTCCACACACAGTGGCGTACCTGTTTTCAGACAGTGCGCATCGAAGTCTGAGCAGCAGCTGTTGTACGTCTTGCACAAGTTGTCACAGCGGCAGTTGGGAGGTTCGGCTTCCTCCAGCTCAAAGCATCTGTTTTTGCATGAGCCCGAAGTGTTGATCCACGGGGCGTCCGAAAGGGCTGTCGGTACGCACGTGTTAAAAGCCGCTCGCTTCTGCTTTACGATTCTTTTAAAAAGGCGGTGGTCTCACTACCCGTGAAAACCCTCCAAAACTACGGCTGATGGTGAATGCAAATAAGTGATTTCCAATATAAAATATCACGTTAAAGGATATGAACATCTAGGCAGTTAATCCTTGTGAATGTTTTGCACCTATTGCACTATATTATAATGTCTTACATAAACTCAATCACCATTAAGCAAAAAGCATCATAAAGGTATGTACACATTCAAAATATTCATTAACGCAAAACTGATATTTTCCAAACATATGAATGATTAATGAGTATGGCATAACTGTAACGTATTAAAATGACATCTGTAGCCTCCAAGTTTCATATGCGTAAACAGTCAACAAGCAAGAGCTTTCCAAAACACACCCCATGCTGGCTTTCCAGTACATTAAAAAACGAAGACTTGTTGAAGCTTTTAAGTAACTCTCTAAGCACAATGTTACAAGCTGCAGACACAGAGATTTACTGTTCCCCTGGTACCCTAATTATTGTTTCCAGTAAATGTTTTCCATGTAGAAACTGAAAAGCAGCAGTTTAAACGGGCGACGTACACAACCAGAAATCCCCTTTTATTTGCAGTAATATAATGTGAAGAACACACTTGTACTTTTTATTGCATTTCTTTATTCCGTCGTTTTTGGCAAACAACAATGCATGCGACTTTTTATATATGTATATATATATATATATATATACACACAAGTAAAACGCCTGCACACAAGCAACTGGAAATGCAAAACCAACTCATTTCTTACTTTTGGAAACTGATGGGTCTTCGTCCGGCTCTTCAGACCGTCTCTGTCGGTTGAAAACAAACCCTAAAGACCCACTATAGACGGAAAATAAGGAGAGGCCATAGAATACCTTGGGGAAAAGATGAAAAACAAATTACATGTTTAAATTAATCATACGAATAGAAAATCAATGTAAATTACTAGAACTCATCTTAACCCCGTTTACTGAACACATTAGATCTAAATTGTTTCTAAAAATATGGAATAAAAAACGCACATACTTAAATCGGTGCCACTCACATTTTAACATGTAATTTTAGAAACCACAGACATACCTGCTTAATAGAGAAATAGTATTTTCGCATTTTGACAGTTTCTTACTACCACACGTCCCGGTCTTCAACAATGCGCGCAACTGTACGCGCCGTTACTTGTTGCCTAAATGTGATTGCGGCAGTTCCACACCGATCAAACTGTCGGGACTTTTTGACTCTGGTGCGCATCAATGGAACCAATTGTAAAGGCCAAGGTTTGTTTTTGATTGGGTAATGGTTGTGGGGATGTGGTTTCAGCACAAAACCGGCTGGTGGCGAAACATCATTTAGACTAGGACGAGTGAGATATGGCGCTGAGCGCTATGCGTAAAATAAAAGTGCGTTTTAACCGCCAGCCGTTGGATGCTCGCTGGCGAAGGTTCGTATGTTTTTAAAGATTTCACTTTTACAAATGCAATCTAAATGTATTCATGGTAGGCAATAAAAACGTGTAAGTCTTGGATGCACGTAATCCATCTGAGTACGAACCATTCTCTTCTTTCGCCTCACCATGAATTACAATAGTAAAGACTGCCCACTCGAAGCGAGTGAAATTGTCATCTCTTGAAGTGTAAATTAACACAGCAGGTCAACATTGAAACATTTCCTATGCAAAGTACAAGAACCAGTAAAGAGACATGAATCACATTTGGATCTCCGAAGGATCTTGTTTGGTAAACATTCTGCCAGCTTCACTGCCTGATTTATGTTTCAGCGATGACGGTAAACCACACAAATAATGTTCTGACGCTTTTTTGAATAACGGGTGAGTTCACAAAAGAGAAACAGTCGGCGTTCTCCAATTTAAAACGATTTTATGTTTGATGAATTAAATGAATTAAAAAATGGATTGTTAAAAATATTGGGAGCCTCTTGGGAGTCTTTAATGAGTCCTTTGCACGAGTCATAAACATACTTTATGAGGCAAATTTGCTGGACCTTTGAAGGATATCATCGTATTGTATGTAGAACAATAAGACACATACATTTGTTGTGTTTATTAGGCTGTTACTGAAAGTCATATATCCAGTAGCATGAAATGATTGCAGAAATATTAAAAGCTTACTTTCTGCATTCCATTATCAAATTTATCCTAGAAACTGTTTTAACAACAGGTATAATGGGAAACTGAAGAGATAAACATAATTATTTGCGTTATGCTGCTATATAAGCGTTTATTGCTTAAAACATTTTCCAGCCGCTAATCCTGTTTAGTTTTAGGGATAGGGTCGCGAGGGTGGTGAGGGGTGGAGTTTATCCCAAGTAGCATAGGGTGCAAGACGAAACCGTGCAGCCCAGGGAAGGTGCCAAGCAATCATAGGGCACACACCCAAACATTCACATAGTATGAAGCATACATAAAAATATAAAATTTTTTGGAAAAAATTTTATCTAAATCTACTTTAAATTCTCATTTTCATTTGCATACATGCACATTCGACATACAGAAGAAAACAACTATGATAAAATTTTTATTGATTTTACTGTTAGCGAGTAGCAAATTCACAAATTTTCTAATTGCTTACTCAGGTTAGGCAGGTCTGGAGCCTATGCCAGGCAGCACAAAGCAGGGCCCTCCCTGGAAGGGGCAGCAAACCTGTACCAGACACACACTCACAAACACAATCAAGTACTGGAGACAATTTAAAGTGTCCAAACCACCTGACCCATATTTTCCTTGGACAGTGGGAGAAAACAGGTGCATCCCAAGCTCATCAACAGCATTATTTGCACATTCCTTTAGTGAGTTTTCAACTGTTGATACGCTAGATCTAACAACCCT
>JABJVR010008950.1:0-10242 GCA_025773905.1 Chitala chitala
CCCCCCCCCCCCCCCCCCCCCCCCCCCCCCCCCCCCCCCCCCCCCCCCCCCCCCCCCCCCCCCCCCCCCCCAGGGCTTCATATGGAAGGCTGGATTCAAAATAAACTGAGAAAAGACAAAAAATTGAGCAGGTACACACAAGCTGATCTCCTGCAGAAAGACTAACATTAGAAATCGATGCCATGCTGCCATTCCTCATGTGCTGCCGAATCCATACTGGCAGCTGGCTGTTAACTAAGGGTGTGGAACCACAAAACTACTGATGTGCCTTACAGTGGGATGCTGCTGTTCATACTGCTGTTGTAGGAGCACCACACTGAAAGACTAGTAAAACTGATTGTTGTTTTAACAGAAAGTAGACTTGATGTGTACAGTAAACCCCCTGTACATGGGTCACAGTGACTGTGTGTGTGTGTGTGTGTGTGTGTGTGTGTGTTGTGACAGAAATTAAGGTTTTATGTTAATCTCTTGGTCGTCCTTAGTGGAGAACGTGACTACCTTTCTCACGCTGTCCTTTATATCCCTGTGGCCTGGGAAACTGCTGTCTCTCAGCTCATGAGGGGAAAGATAGGTGGCTTGGGAGGGGGCCGTGTTTGGGGCAGGGGGGCCTGTCCATGGTGTGCAGCAGCAGGTGCGTGCTCTCTGGGCTACCCTATCCTGAAATTCAAATGCTCTTCCCCCACCCCCCTCTCTCTCAGAGCACTCCTCTGAGTCGCTACTCTGACCCCCCCCGACCCTTCCTGGCACCCCCACTCCTGCTCCCTCTCCTAAGTGGACTTTAAGAGTGGCTAAAGGAGGGGAACTACAAAGGGCCTCTCGGCCCCTGGCTTTCTACCAGGGCCCACTCAGCCTCCGTGGACACCCCTCATTGAACCACTGACAGCCAGGCCAGTCTGAGGACAGAATGTCCCTTTGGTGGTACTGGGCGGGGGCTGAGTATCTCCCTGGCTCACTGTCAACCTGGGATTTAATGACTGCCTCTACTAGTTAACTATCTCCAACCCAATAGTCTACTGAAAGACAAACACACACACACATTACACCCAGTATGTTCAAAGTTTCCACGTTTTAGGTCAATCCGTTAGCTTTCTGGTGTGCAGCAAGCTTTCTTGGCATTATGGGAGCTGGGTGCTGCAGGTGGCGCCTGCTGCCTGTCACAGATGCATCCTGGGAAGTTTTGGGAGTGTCACTACTCCAGCGGACAAACAGTTAGCAGCTACGTTTGACTACACGAAAACAAAGGCGGCCTCTTCCCTGGGGCGGAGTGACCCTGGCAGGGACAGGATCATGTGCAGGTCACTCTGACTGACAACAAGCTGTCCATGCTGGGGCAGAACCACCAGAGCCTTGCCTGTTCACACGGTAACTGCATACACATTTTAAAAACGAACAAAAAAGCTATATGGAGTATAAAACAGGCAAAGATAAACGTACTGTGAGGGGACAGAAATTGCTGTGTAAATAAAAGTTACGATGTGTAGGGGGGAGGGTGAGTGCTGTCGCAATCTTTACTTTTTGAAAGTCAGACAACAAACTAAGCACTTGATTCGAAATTCTCTGAGGAAAAAAACTACACAAAAAAATTTTAAAAACACACAAAACTCAAGTCATGTTTTGCATGTTCTGGCCACTGCAACTGGAAAAAGGCGAACAGCCGTCACCTATTTTTTATCTTTTTTTTTTTTTTTTTTTTTTTAAATTGTACATGAACTTTGTTTTGCATCATCAGTCGGGGAAATTCCAACATACGGAAAACAGAGTTACATAATGCGCTATGGAAGCAAACATCTGTATTAAAAAAAAAAAACATTATTTCTCTAGTGCTACTGAAGTTGTGAGCACAGCACAGCCTGACCTTGTCAGAGTAGTGCTCAGTGGGTAGGGGGGGATAGTCACACTGTTCGATCTTCTGGCACAGGGACAGCAGGTTCATCTTGTCCCCGTAGAAAGGGCTCTGCAGGGCAGCCATCTGTGAAGGATGCAAAGGGGTGGACAGATCGGTCAGTCTTCACATTCTCCACCCATGCGGACCTGGAGTAGTATGCATCATGTCCGGGGTCATAGGTCACTGACAATTCCTTTTCCCTGCCAACGTCCCATAATTTTCACCCATGAAATAGATGAAAAAGGGAAGGAGGTATTGCAAAAGGAATATGTGTCAATCAAAAAAATCCCAATCTTGTCATCCATCCATCCATCCATCCGCTTATCCTGTTCAGGACTGGGTGGCCTAGAGTTTATCCCAGGCACCCTACGGCACAGGGCAAGGGACGCCCTGGACACAGTGCCAGGATTTTTCAGCCATTCAACATAATGATAATCTTCTGCAATTTATAGCTTAATAAGTTTTAAAATCTACTCAACGTAAAGAGTGCACAGTCCACACAGTGGACAAAGCCTTTACCAGTGTTGCTTGGTGAATACTTGGTGAATACTGTACCAGTCACCTAACCCTGGGTCGTGAAGTTACATTCCAGCCCCTTACAGACACCTAGCAGACTTACTTCCCCATTACACCTGAAACAGCAGTGAACTCTGAGTCAAACAGATCAAATAAGACCCCAGGTAGACCACTGATGTGATGTAAGCTGCAAACGAAAGCTGTGGCCCAACGGAAGGGGAAAAATCCCATGATGCAGGAGTAGTGTTGGATCCACTCTAACATTCACGCCACCACATCCTTCCCCAGAAGGTCTGTTTTTAAAATAAAACTAAGACTACTGCATAGACACAAGACTCTTACTCATCAGCGTTCACTTCCTCTACCCGATTAACATGGCCGCTTCAACACCTCACTGGAAACTGGTGTAAAACAAGCACTGCAAAAAGTAACGGAAACTTTTAGGAATAGTAAGGGAGGGAGTAGAGTGATCAGTGTGTAGTGTGATCACGACTCCTTCTGCATGTCGGAATACTAGGGTGAGGGGCAGGGAGGCAACCATAGAAAATGAATGAATAAATAAACATGCAAAAAAGTTTATGTGCGCATGTTTTATACTTCACAATTTCACACTACACTTATATTAAACTTCTTAGTATTGACTTCAAGTATTATTTCACCTGTTCAGCTGCCCCCTTCCCTCAAAACCCTAGCAAACCATTTCAACATTTCAATGGTTTTTGTACTTTTCCATAAAAAAAGTTCAGGATATCAATATGAGTATTATTTTATTAAACATGTGGTTATTACCAATTGTGACACTGTGCAGCACTTATTTTCACTCTCAGAGTGCAGCTAATTGTGGTTTTGGAGAGATGCACAGAGAACCGACACCCCCCCCGGTGATGTGCTATGTTTTTAATAAGGAGATTTCTAATAATTGTTTTGCCCTTTGACCCCAGGCTGTGAGTGAAGCTCATTACCAGTTAGACGCATTTTTTTGGGTATGTGTGATGTGTGTGTGTGTGTGTTTGTCCATCCTGACAAACTTGCAGCTACTTTGCTCGTTCTTTTGTCGTTTCCACACACACACACACACGCGCACACACGCACACAGCAAACGTTCCCTGTCACAAACCTTACTATACAATGGCCTAAATCCATCTGACATAACAGTCTGCACAAGTGCCCACATTGTGCCTGTGTCCCTTGGTGGCAGTCCCTGCACAGGCCATGTAGTGTACCCCCCCGGTCTCTTGTAGTGAGATCCTAATTAGCAGAGCGCACTGCCCCCACCTCTCACAAAGCACAGGAAGGCGCCAGCCCACCCTTCTCACCATACCTGACTATCCACTGCAGTTGGCTGCCGCCCCTGTTAGCGCTTGGCCGCGGTACTCATTTTAACATGTTGATCACCTGAAGCTGTCCGGCGACACAAAGATTAAAATGCTGCTGGTGGTGACAGGAGCAGATCACACAAGCGTGAAAGACAGTTTCAGGTAAAAAACGGGGGCGATGCTTTACACGGGACACCGCTCTCAAAACAAGGACAAAAAAATAAATATTTTTAAATCCATTTCTGACACAAAAAAGTGTTTTTCTCTGAGGTGGGGTGCAGTTGGGCATCAATGTGGAAAACCTCCTTCGTTTCTGTGCTTGAACCCCCCAGTCCAAAGTGCTTCCACTTTGTCTGCTGTGCAATAACCCCCCCGATTAGTCAAAAATATTTAATTTGCACTCTTGAGTGCCGAAAGAAAGCATCAGGACCAATAATCCCCACCTTTGATCAGACCCGCGGCGCTTTCAGTTCGTCATTTCTGCCTGAAAGGGAGAGGCGCTTCAAGGAGAACGAGTGCGGATTAGTGTGTGTTAAAAGTCTTTGTCATTCCACAAACGGCCGGTCGATGCAGCAAACTGCCAAAAGTGAAATGGATGCAGAGGTTAAGTTGTACATGTTATGCTTAATGGTAGGGTTAGGGCTGGAGTTAGGACAGGAGACTCGATCCAAACTCAACGCTATTTCCTGTCATCTTGGTTTCCGGTTGGTGTGTTTTATTAAAGCACAAACACAAGGTTCGTATGGTTCAGAGTTAACTATGATGTCCATTCTAGGCCCCTGTTGGTAAGGACGTGGTCAGGACAAATGCTTAGTAGGGACACCATCAGGATTTCCCGTAGGGTCCCAGCAATGGGCCACTGAGACTATTTAGAGTCACAAAGGGTTTGATAGGCGTTTCTTACACTAAGCTTTTGAACCAAACCTGAAGCTCTGCAGGTAGATGGCATTCATGGAGCCAGATCTGTTTTCTCCTGCATTTAGACCTCTCCCCCACACTGTTCTCAGACAGTCATTAAGTCGTCATGTGTGGATGGGCGTTTGGTTCTTCTCATGCTGACAGAAGTAACTGCGTACTGAAGAAACACATCTCTCTCCCCCCCCCATACACACAACATACAGTGTTAGGGAGGAGTCATATTCTGCACAGTGTACAAATCTGGGTTTGCGGGGAAAAGGCTGGCGTGTTTAAACACGGGCCGATCACCTAGGACCGATCACACTTAGTGACCAGTTTGTCAGCTGCCAACTTCTACCAACTTCTCTTCCATTCATTCTGTAACATCTGCAATTTCTTCTGTAAAGCGCTTTGAGGCATGTTGTTTTAAAAGGCACTATATAAAATTAAACCGAATTGAATTTAAAGTGTGTGCGTGCGCTCATGTTCTGAAGTTGCATTGGTAGAAGTTTGCTGTACTTACTGGGAAAAAGATGTGTCGACCAACCACAGCAGACGGAGCCAAAGCATCGAGCAGCAGCCAATCAATGAGCAGCGAGGTCCAGGAGAAGCAGTCGAGCGCACGTGCGTGTGTGTGTGTGCGTTATCGATCCACAGGCTCTCAATACAACAGACAACCTGAAGGTTGGGGTGCACTGCTGGGTTGTGGGCCGGCACAAAGCACGCGAACACTTGGCAATGGAAACTAAACACCCTGCGGAGAGCGGCAGCTCTGGATACGGGTACGTGAACACGCACGCACGCACGCGCACACACCCACATGCTCACTTGTGCACACACAGCCCACTCTGATCTTTATTAAAACAGAACAGAAGAGAAGCGGGCAAAGGGAAAATCAATGGCGGTCTCCCCAGCTACCGTCGGAGGAGAGTGGAAAACGCTGTTAAACTCCTGCGGAGCGCATGGCCCCCCTCCCCTGACCAGTGGGCCTCCTCCTCATCGATTTTTTATTTAGTGCCCAGCAGCTATATTTCTCCCTCATACAGAAAGCAGGAGAAGAGCCCCGCTGCTTGTCAGCACATAAATCAGGGCCAATTGTAGCTCACAACACCTAACGGACAGTGAGCTGCCTGTTAACGGAATTAAATCGTTATTTAGCTTCTGTGGATGTGAGCTGAGGGCCTGACATAAGGGACTGGCAGGTAGGGTACCTGACCCCCCCCTGCCAAAACCCACCCACCTTCATGGCCCACTGCTGTTAGACTAGCATTACACTGTACACTGGAGGAATTTGAGAATGACTGTTTAACTATTATTTATAAACACAGTACTGAAACTGAGTTTAAACGCAAAAACATGTATGGCGATAACAGAAACTCTCAGTCTGGAACTGCTGATATACTGTATGTAATATTTATAAAAAAAAAAAAAAAAAACTGCAGGGTTACATCAGCTTGTCTGCAGAAACATTCTTAGCAAATAACAGATTATATCCCACATTCAGAGAAAATGTTTTCACCGTTCATTTTAACAGAACACAGAGGCCTTGCATCAAGCTGTCATTTTAGCTTTTCTGTAACAGGATCGATACACTGCGTCTGCACAAAGACTGACAAGGCAACAGGAAATATTTCACTGTCGCATGAGCTGTTTATTCTGAGTGTTTTCTTTATTTTTTATACATGTGTATTTTTGACTTTTGCTAAATATTTTAAGTAGTTTCTGCAAAAAAAAAAAAAAAAAAAAAAGTAGTTTGACACTCAGCGTAGTGAGTATTGCTGGCTAGGCCAAGGCATGCAGGAAAGAGACTGGGGCCTCGTGAGAACAAAAGACACAGTCGCAGGTGCTTTGGCGTTTATGGAAAGGAGTGTACATTATAATATTCAAAATTAACGTTTAGTAACTAAAACGGCCACTAAATGAGAACCAAGGTTATAGATTTTATTTTAAAAATACCACAATACATTGTATTCTGTTTCAAACTGGTTGCGGTCTCCCCCAGAGCTGTTAGCAGAAGCTTATTTGAATTCCACGCTCGTGCACCAGGTGTAGTGAAGGTCCAAACTCGCTCACCTCATAGAGCAGGCAGCCCAGGGACCAGATGTCTGACTTGAAGTTGTATCCGTTCTCGTGGATCCTTTCTGGAGACATGTAGTAGGGCGTCCCCACTGCGTGACAGAGAGGAACGACGTTTAGTTCATCGAAGGACAGAAGCGGGGAGGGATGCAGACGGGGAGGGCGTTCGCATGAGTGCACACATGTCAACAGGCAAACATGCAACAACCGTCAAGGGATGTCGGTCAACCGGCGTGACAAACTCTATACGCGGCGTGGCGGCTGCGCTCGTAAATCAGCGAGCGTCTCGCGACCTCGGTGTACTAACACGAACACGCGGTGCCGAAACAGAACCGCTACGACTTAGCCACAAAATTACAGCGCCTGTCAGTGTAGGATATATTGCAAATCCGAAACGTGAAATGTCTCGCGATGAATAATTGTTCGCAGCGCGTCCGCCGTTTTCCGCGTGAAGCGCCAGCGCAGTCACATCGAGCTCATTACTGCCATGTGCACCCTATTTTTGGGTCCGACCGTTCGCTCTCCGCCGGCAGGAAGGACAGTGGAATGCCCTTGATAGGTGACACCCCACAAGCGATGACAGGACACGCCGTGTCAAGAACATGCTTCAGACAGAGGTGTGAAATATCCCTGGTATTGTTTTTTACCCCTCCCCCTTTTTTTCTTTTTAACTGTCCTTTCACGGTCAGCGCAGGAACACGCAACATCATCAGATGAAGAATAAGTAGACAGAATACACCGAGGTAATGAAACGATACGCAAATAAGGCCGACCTCGTGTGCAGGCAGACGGACAGGCGTACGCTGGATTATGGCTAACCCGCTCAGCCAGGCACTCTTACCTACATCGACGCACTTAACTAAATGTGTGATACCCTCAAAGTGTAACTGTTGTGTTTTAATTAGTTAGCATGGTATTCATGTGCCATTACCCCCCCTCTCCCCCAGGGATTTCCTTTCATTTGTTATGCTACAAGACTGACATGCTGAAGAAATCGTCTCCCTCCCAGACCAAGAGTAAGAGTTATAATGATCATAATTACAGAATTCTGTACCACCCTCACCCTGGAAAAAGGACTGTATTACACAAACAGGACACACTCAGAAAAAACAAAACCAAAACTGTTATCACAGACCCAAGGTGAACAGAATAAGGCAAAAATGGCAGTGACATGTTGGAGACTCATCAGGTAACGTCGCTGCTCATGAGAAGAGCTTCCTAACTACAAACAAGCACCAAATTAATTCTGGAATATCAAATTATTATATATCATTATACCTTATGAGTGTGTTATCATGTCCATAAACCTAAACTAAGGTTCAGAACCCCTGTCCAACTGGAAAAATGATCTTACGTCTAAGATTAGACGTAAACTCTCATCTCAGTCTACAGCATACGGAACCGTGGATACGTGTGTCTGGTTGTACTGACATGCACACGTACACACGCGCACCAGAAAATAAAAAGAGCAAGAGGCACGCGTGACCAGGGCCGTTTACAGGCCATTACCAGGAGCAGCAGAGAGCCGCGGATCTCAGGATTCCTGATTCGCAGCTGACAGGCACGATCCTCCATCACGGGCCGTCCGGCGGCGATGGCGGCAACGGCAACGCGCGGGGGATCGCCCCTAATGAGCGTGCTCCGCCAAACTCTTCCTTCCCAACTTCCAGTCTAATCAGCGCCGGTGTGCCAATGCGGTGCATTAGTCAATTTGACAAGAAGGGGATAATCAGAGGCGATTCGTGAGCCCCCGCCGGGCCCATGTGACCAGCTGAGGAACACTGATATTCCTGTGACAGGCTGGGCTGTGCTTGTGTCACCGGACACATAATTAATGAGAGGAACGCCGGCCGTTTTGATTAACAGCCTCCTCCAAACACGGCGCAGGCCCCCTGAACCCCACTACAGCCGCTCAAGAACAGGGCGCCAAACTCCCCCTAATTTAGTACTATGAAGCTCCAGAAAGCAGTGCCCGCTGACACGGTGCCGTTAAGGCCTGGCGGTCCGACCACCAGGCCATAGGAGCACGCAGGCCCACACCAGCGTTAACGCACACAAACCCGCGAGGAGTCTGCTGGTGCTTCCAAGCATAAAGAGACTTCTCAGCAGCGTCCAGAAGGAACTCAGTGGCGTTCAGGAGGAGCTCAGCAGTGTTCAGGAGGAAAACGGGCACGAGCCGCTAAGTAAGACAGACGAGGTCACTCAGAAAGGCAGTAAATGGAGTGTGACACACGGGGCTCAGGGTCAGCTTTCATAGGCCAGCAGTGTGGTTACTCACACGTGCATGTACATGTGTATATTCACGCTCACACACTCACATGCGCACAAAGTATAAAGACACCTGATTTGCAAATCAACCAGAACGGGTGTAAACTGAGCATAAACATGCAGTTGTGTGAATGTTTTATTTCTTCCTTAGCAAGTGATTTAACAAAATGGCTTTTACAACACACTAATTTATAATTTTACAAAGCTACAGTATCTGGACACAGGATTAGGGTATTAATTTAATCGAAAGTTTCACCTACCATGATGGAATAAAAGAATATTTTAAATGCAAATGATGGTAACGATACATTATTAGCATATCTGTTCCCAAAAATGTAAATAAACTGCTAATTAAAGCAGCACGACAATGACAACATCAGACACCTAGACAACATCAAATGAACGACCCGCCTCTCCTCCCGGAGACGTACACTTAGGTTTTATATACTATGGGGGGGCATCATTATTTGCTGCACCCCCTCTGCTTACACACCTCCTTTATGCAACATTACCCCTATTTTCAGTGTCCCTCTGTGCTCGTAGGAATTTTTAATAAAATCTGCATCATAAAAAAATTTTCTAAAACCATAAAATATGCATGTTCAATCGAAGCTGGGAAATAAATGGTATTGCTATAAGTCTTAAAAATTACATATATTTAAATACAATTCCAAAATACACCACTTTAAATAACACTGCTGTCACTTTTCCTGAGAGTACACCAACGGACCGATACTCATGGCATTCTACTATTTGTGCCTGGCTGGTTCTTTTAAAGATTAAAATGCAAGTGCCATAGCTGTACTGTTTAGTTTAAAATCTTTACAAATGCACCCTTTTAAAAGATATTGTCGCTTTACATAAAAAATACGGTTTGAAATACCGTACACTGCCCTATTTTTCCAAATGTGATTTGGCACCTTGAACTTGACTTGAATTTGAACACTTTCATTACCATTTAATTATAAAGCTCTCTGTTTACAATGAAAGAGGAAGAAAAAAAAAATCAGACAACAGACAAAAGTAACATGAAACAAAGACAGTCAGGGTAATTGGTTTTAGGAGAAAACTCAGCAATCTATTCTGAAATTCCATCCTTTTTCCCCTTAAATGTAGCAAACTCTTCTCAATGTGAATTCACTGAAATGCTAAACCAACAATGTTCTATCGAGCTGTTCATTCTGTCTGAGTATGCAGTGTTTCTTAAACACACACACACACACACACACACACACACACACACACACACACACACACACACACACACACACACACTCACTCAAT
>JABJVR010008951.1:0-10240 GCA_025773905.1 Chitala chitala
CACACACACACACACACACACACACACACACACACACACACACACACACACACACACACACACACACACACCCCTCTTCCTTTATGCTTCTCAGTGGAGGCAGTGAATTAGGATTTTCAAATGCCTCCCTTTCTACAACAATGAAGCTCTGTTAAAGCTGGAATCTGATTTTTTCACTGATAAAAGTTTATGAATCTGAGTGAGTCATCCAGGGCAACGCTTTACTTCAAGCTTCGCAAAGCTGTTAACTCGCACGATGACAGGTAACGATTACCCCGGAGTTGATGAAAGCAGAATAGCCTGTTTATGTTTTTCTTGGCATAAGGTACTGACTGAGAAAAAAATGAAGGAATTCCTACGATGTCAGAAAGAGGAGATAAAAGACAAGCTTTCGATAAAGAGTAGCCAGATCGCTAACAAATAATGACAACGGCACGAAATTAAACTGTCAGAAACAAAGAAGCAAGTAACATGGAAGCAAATTTTCAGAGGCAGGAAGCCTGTTCGTGAGTGAAAAGGATCAAAATTTCAATTTATAATTTGCTGTTTAACAGTTCATAAATGCAATGACCTGAATTTTAATAGCTTGGACATCTACAATGAAAAACAAACATGCCGAGTTTTATGTGATGGAGCGAAAGCCTGAGCTGTTGAGGCTTATGGAAATGATGTAAAATAAAAAACCGAGTTCACTGACTGAACGGGAGAAGATCTTGCAGATATTTATCAAATGAATATGAGAGCCTAAAGAACTTGTTTTTATTTCCCTCAGATCAGGATCTGTGAATAACCATGTGCACATGGTCACTCCAGCCTTGTGCAATCTGCCTGTGGCAAATATAAACATTTGCAGTTACACATCTGTAAAGTAAATATTCATAGATGAAACACTGAGAAAACATAATCTTAAAAATGGAATATGATTCTGAAAGTACAAATGATTATTTTTTTTACTAGGTTTTCCATTAAGTTTTATAAATTAAAGGTAACAGGAAAAAATTTTGGCACTCTTTTTGATAAAAACCTTTAGCATTAATTACTTCACTTCAACTCATATTTTATGTTGCACCCGGTTCAATGAGCTAATATACTTTGACATCAGTACACTGCTTTTGCGCATTGCTTACACAGTGAGAAAAATTGTGTGTGCCTGCACAAGGTTTCCAGGAAACAAAACCAGCTCTTAAAAAACTATTTTGAGAGAGTTCAAGCACTTGAAAAAATATTAAAAACATAGGTATACTGCCAATACACAAACACGCTGTAGAACTCTCAGAGCCTGAGTCTTTTTTAAATATTATGCGGCAGATGTTTCATAAACATGTAAGCTAAGAGACATTACTTCACTGAACACAACAGCAGGATGAAATCTATCACAGTTCATGATTTCTGTCTGTTAATGTGGTGTTTATGAACTGCACAAACACAGTTGTGTGTGAAAAGCATGTGCACCCTTTTCAAGTCTATAGTTTTATATATTGGAATATAAAAAAGGACATCTGGTCCTCATCAAGGCCTAAAACTGGGTAAATATAAACAAGTACAAGATTATGCTGCCATTATTTATTAAACCATAAATAAGGCAACATTCAAAGATGGTGTGAAAAAATGTAAGCACGCCCTTTGACTGATTAGCTTGGAGAAGGAGCAGTTACAGAGAACGCAAAGTAATGTTCTCAGGATTAGCACGAGTCTCCCACAGTTAGGAGGAACTTTACCCCACAGTTCATTGATGTTTAAGGACATTTGTTTACACCCACCTCTCTTAAGGTCCCTCCGCTGCATCCTAATTGCGTCTGCATCTGAACTTCCACTCAGCCGTTCCCTAACCCCAGCTGTTTTGTTACACAGCCAACCAGTTGTAGAGCTGATGGGGCCTTCGGATAATCACTCAGTTCTGGTCGGTTCAGTTTCGGTGACGGCCATTTCTTTCGGACAGACGGCTTCATGTCTGCGTCACTGTGGTGCATTAATGAGTCCAACTAAATTGTTGCAAGGTGCAAAGTAAGGAGAAATTAGCACTTCTCCATCGACGTGCTTGGGTGCTGCTGTGAGGCTAGATGTGTCTGATTGTCCTGTATAGGATGGAGAAAAGAGTGCAGTTATTAAACCACAAAGTGTGCTATATACACATACTTTATTAATCCCAGAGAAAAATCACTTCTCTGCATTTAACCCATCTCCTGAAGGAAGCACACGCATCACCCAGGGAGTTAGCGCTAAGTGTCTTGCTCAAGGACACACCTGGCTGTACTGGGATTCGAGCCACAAGACTTCTGCATCCCAGCCTGATGTTCAGCCCATTGAGCCACCAGGCTGCTATAGAAAAGGATATCTGCAGTTGGGATACTATTAAATCGTGAAAAATTAAGGTATTTGTGAATAAGGAATGAAATTGATTTTTAGTACAGTAATTAAAAGACGTTTGCCACATTTGTTTAAAAATGTTGTGTGGGCTTACATTAACCCTGAAGTGTTTGAATTGTTGTTGACGTTGCTTTTCACTTGTGACACACCATTTTCCTTGAAGTTGCATATTAAAGTGCGTTTCTTACTAGGCAGCTGCTTAAATGCAGTCGAGGATGCGTCGTGTTTCCCCAATGCCTCTGTGTTGCAGAGGAGGTAAGAATAATGGTAACTTGCATAATAACTGCAGTGATTAATAAAACAGTACGGCTGCGCTTAGTGCCGGTCCCGAACCCAGGTAGATTGTGGAGGGTTGCGTCAGGAAGGGCAACCGGCGTAACACCAGTACCAGATCAAATATATGGATTACAAACTGTATTTCCATGGTGGATCGGCCAAGTCTCGGGTTACCAGCAACCGGTACTGTTGGTCATAAGGGTACCTGGTGGAAAAAGTGCTAATTTTGATGAGAGAGAAGGAAGGATAAGAGTGTGGAAGACGCAGAGGACAGAGAGAGGTGGAGACACACGATCCACTGTGGTGCTTCCAAACGGAAACAGCCGAAAGAAGAGTAGAAGTCTTATATTTTATACATGGATCACTTTTCTGTAGTTGTAAATTGTTTTGTCTTTTTCCTTTAATATATCCTGACAAGGGGCGGCACGGTGGTGTGGTGGTTAGCACTGTTGCCGCGCACCTCCAGGTCTGGGGCTCAATTCCCGCCTTGGGTCTGTGTGTGTGGAGCTTGCATGCTCTCCCTGTGCTTGGTGGGCTTTCTCCAGGTGCCTTGGTCTCCTCCCACAGTCCAAAGACATGCAGGTGTGTGTCCACACGCCCTGTGTTGGGTTGGTGCCCCACCCTGGGTGTCCCCCTGCCCTGCGCCCCCACGTGCTCTGAGATGGGCTCCAGGCTTCCCCGTGACCCTCACCAGGAATAAGCAGTTAAGATAATGGATGGATATACTGACAGGTTTAAATTGGCTGAACTCTTTATCAATATAACTGTGGTGTCCTAGTAACCGCAAAATTTAATTCCACCACTAGTCGTGGTATACTGTACTTTTCTTCTGTTGCAAGATGCATAACAACCCATCAAAGACTTAAACCGTAAGAGCCGAGATCGAGATGTTGAATGTATTAAAACAGAATACCTTCCAGCAAGGACGTAAAATGCATTGGCCTTGCGACTATGATTCGGTTTAGTTGACGGTGTTGTTTTCAAATGTTATTACGTTCATGGATGTGTATTGAACTACTTAAAATAAAGTCTTCTTAATGAGGATAATGACCACTAGATGTCAGGGTTGTTCAAGGATACCGCTTTTACTGCACTCATAAAGCGTAAATTCTGACAAATGGACACAATTCTATTTGTTTGTTTGGTCTAATGAGCGTGTTATTTTATCTTTTAGTTCTTGAGTAGTCAAGAAGACGCCAATAAGGAAGCAATACCAACACAGTCTAATCCAGTCGACAATGGATTAGTCGACCAAAAGTGCTAATCAGGATTAATCCAAGACAATCCATTTGAAGGTACTTCAAATTGGTCACGACCGGAGGAGATGTGTACATAGCAACGTATACCATATGAAAAGCACATGGATTAAATAACTGAAAATTAGGAAAATCCTTATTTCAAAGAGGTGTACTCAAATGTTGACTTTTGATGGATGTTGTAAGACATATGTAAAACACCGTTGAAGATATTTTGCACACGTTTACATTATTTATTACGTATTTTATCCCTGTCAGCGACATTTTAATACTGTAAATCCAGGTGAGTCACTTAATTAGTGTACACAAATTGTGTACAGTGAATAAGGCAAGGGAAATATTTTCATTTTTAATTTTTTATATTCGAATAGACTTTATTTTGACCTGCTTGGTTACAGAAATCTCAGTCTCCCTGTCCTTGGTGCAAATTGTCTCATTTAGAAGCACATCCAAGAACGTGGTGTTTTTTTAATTAAAACTTCGATGCATTCCGCCTGCCCAGCAGCTCAGAGAACGTCTTGAAACCGCGCACAATGGGTCAAACTTCACATAGTCTGAGCAGATGGTGCATTTATCTTGTATAGGAGACCGAAATGTACAGTTACATATAAACACTGAATTCTCATAACAGCAGGAAAAGGTCTTAATTCAAAGGCGTCTTCTGCTAGCGGAGCTCTAAAGATGTACCATAGTTCTGCTTTTCAAAGAGAAAGCTCAGTTAAAAATGTGCCCGTTGGAAGAAAATAGACCATGACAACCTGATAGTAAAATGATTAGTAAACAACCATATCTGGCTGTAGGACAATGCTGGAAATTGTTTGAATTACTTACTGAGTGACGAGAAGCTGTCTTGTACAATTCTGCCCTGACTTGCTTCAGCGCCCGTTTTGTGTAGCCTCGTAAAAAACGTTTTATCGTTATGTTTTAAGCGCTTACATTTAATTTAGTAGCTTCATAAGAAAAATGTCACAGGGCACTCTGAGGACCGTAAAGCATGCTTGCTATGACGGCCCAGGCATACAGCACGCAGAGATAAAATCTGAACTTATGCATGAATTTAAAGGAAGAGCGATGACAGGAAAAATGGATCTGAGCACCATAGTAACGGTTTGGGGTATATTTTTTATTATGCCCTATGGCGTGACTTTAGCTCGCTGGCATAGCATGGCATGGCATCGGCATTTTTAAAAACCTCTGCCAGGGAGCTGGCACCATCGCCCCTAGCAAGAGCAGCAGCATCAAGACGGCATGTCACTTGTAGGAGCTCAGGTGAACACCTGCAGTGCAGGTGTAGCAGAGTAAGAACCTCTATGGTAGATACCTCCATTTGTCAGGACAGGACTCTGATTAGTCCCCCAACTCAGGGTCTTCAGCTCAGTGGGGCAGGGTTACAGATTTCTGGCCCCGTGAAAGATGTTAACATGTTAAGGCGTTAAGCCATTATGCTAGGTTTTCATTTTTGAAGACCCCTGTCAGTCACGTGCCCTTTCAATCTGCCTAGGTTTCCTGCCCCTACAGTGGGCTAATCCTCCTGTCTGGTAGCTCTGATTGAGTTGTGAGGTCCCGGGGTCGAAAGCAGGCAGAGTCACCCCTGTTACACAGGGCTTTGTAGCACACCTTACGCAGAAAATGAACCACGCTCCCTATTCCTGTTTCAGATTCTTAAACTGCACAGAATATACTTATTTATGGTGGGTTTAATTGCCTGCATCAATCACACGCAAGGGGACAATTTTGCCACCAGCTATCCTGGAAGTCTTTGTGTTGTGGGTGCAAAATGTTTCAAACAGAGTCTCTGTATATGCAAGTTCTACACATGCTGTCAAATCAGCCCAGTTTTGAACTCAGCCCCATAGGTGTGGTGCTACAGCAGTGTCCACTGAGCTTCTGTTAGCATCCATTTGACACATTTATCTTATTTGTGGCAAATCTTAGTTTTTAGAATAAATATTGCATGGTACTTTCACTCACTTTGACACAAACTTCAAAGTAATGCTGAATTTATGGTTAATAGATAAATGATAAATGATCTGTTTATTAAATAATTTGTTCCAACATGTATAATTTAACCCAGTAACACCCGCTGCCAATTAGACGCATACAAAATCATATTAATGGATAGCTCAGAGTTTTGTGAATTGGGAATATTGCTTTTTCCTTCCAATATGTTTCCAATTACCCTTCAGATAGGCAGACTTTAATCTCTGCAAAAGCTAGTAAAAGCCAGGAAGAACTATAAGCAGAAAACATAATTCCTGCATAATTATGTTTCGTCTGGTTTAGCAAAGATGAAACTACACAATACTTGTTACCGTACTTCAAAGTCTGTTATTTTTGGATTTATTTTTTTTAACTAACCAGAAATATTTGTTCATATAAGGCTTTCAAAGTTTGTTTTCAGAAAGTATGCATTTTACTGCAAAAAAAGGCTGTTTTTGTTTTGAAGTTTATTTCTCATTTATTTTTGATATAAAGTGACACTGATAAGCAGCTGTATTTCAATGACGGTTCTGCTACCATTAACCGATCAACCTGTATTAACTTTTTTTGATTAGCATTTGATCTTCAAACACAAGTACAAAGAGACACAGTCAAAACTATCTTCTCCTACATCAGCATAATTAGCAAGGGATTAAAAATAAGAAGCAGCCATTAGTGTACTTTACATCAATTAGTACCTTAGTGCAGATATGTACTGATCGCATTGTTGATAGTCACAATATCTTAAACATATTGCCAATATAAATATATGTGGAATGGAAAAACACTTTTCATGCAAAATTTGAAAACAAATTTTCCTGTTAAATTCTTCTTGTGCAAACTGCAAACACAGTGTCTTCATGTGATCATTATATGTGCTAGGATTGGCCAAAGTACTCCAGTGTGGTTAATTGTTTATTCATTTATATATGTGGAGATGCTTTGAAAATGCCTGGTGTCTGTTCTTGAGCAGAAGCTTTGTTGCTGGGGGCAGAGGAAACTGGCGCATCAACATTTCAGGGAAAGCGGCGCACGAGTTGCGCTGTTTACGTGGCATCACATGTAGAGAAATTGTGCCCAGTGAAATGGCATTAACCTCTGCATTGATTAAATTAATGTAATCTTGAATTTCTCTGTGCCTTATGGTGAATGCATAATGTAGCTTTAGAAATCAATTTAAACATGTTACATGAGACCTTGGAGAAAAAGCATAGTACATTTTTTAAAGGAGAAGGCCTAGCTTTGTTTGTAAAAATTTGTGTTAAGTGCACCATATATTTGATCTGACATACATGATACATAATTTTCTAACAAAAAACAAAGGTAGAAATATGTTGTGATTGTACATTGGTAAAAAAAAATTACAAAACAGCCTTAGATGGTTCCATCTGCTAATGTACAAAGTCTCCTTTGAAATGTTTATAAACGTATAACAATTATTTATTCCAGGGTTAATTTACACTTTATAAACAGGATTTTCTAAGAAACAGCAGATTGCTGTTGTGTTTCCAACTTCTAAGCCTTTTGAGTTTCATCCTGAGCTGCATGTGTTGAGAAACATAAACCTGGCCATGTACCCTTTTCTAAACCACAAACGACCATAACAGTTTTAAATCACATATGAAATGATATTTGAGAGTTATGTGTTATATTTGAAAGAATTATGACCGCTCTCCAGAGATTCCACAAAACAGAACCAGTGCTGAGAAACACAGCTCATCCATCCATCTGTCCATCCATCCATTCATCCATTACCCATTAAGGGGGGCCTGGAGCCTGTCCCAGGTAACCCAGAGCGCAAGGAAGAGGAAATTTTTTTCAGGGCACCAATACATCACAGGACAAAACACAGCCTATAAGAGAGTGAAAGATTTGTTAGTTAACAGTCTAGCTATACTATAAGATCTGGAAGTTATGCTAGTTAACAAGGAAACTAGTCCTGAAAGACTGAGCTACTACTTAAAGCTTTTGTAATAGTAGTAGAATGTTTAACTTAAAATAAATTAGTCTGGGTTATTGTTAGTTTATTAAATGTATTATTTGCTTGTCAAATGAATGAAAATGAACTTCAAGGTCTGTTGTTTATTTAACAAAATATTACGTGAAGGAATGTCAGTTAATCCCCTCACTCAGGAGAACTGCAGGACCTGCCTGGGATTTGAACGAGTAACCTTGAGGTTTTACCCTCAGGTAAACAACATCTTCTCCTTTGTATAAATACAGACTACAGGTTCTTTTACACAGCTGGCATACAAAATCATGTATCAGTTAGATTTTATAGTAAATATTTTAATTGCCACCCAGGTAATTAACTACAAATTTGTAGACATTATTTCTCCTCTCAAATTAGTTATAGCATGAAATTTAGTTTGACTGGCATATACAGTTTCTCTGTCTGAACTGCCGGTATTTGAGTGCCACAGTTATAACAGTTCCATTACACAGTGAAACACTGAACAAAGCAAATCGTAGCACTGAAACACCGCTGCAGTTTCTTTTTTGTTTAAGTTCAAATGATTTAACATCTTTCAAATGGTTTTTTATTCTGTTTAAGTCCTTTCTGGAGCTCAGCAATTATTTTGATTAGTTTCATGAATATAATAAATAGTTCAACTAAAAACTGACAGGCCCTCTATTCTACCAAACATAATGGAATATATAGGTTGGAAGGTAAACGGTTTCATAAATTAAATGAAGGCAGCTAATTTTTTTTTATACAATAAATGTGTCGAATGTGAATCAGCAAATAAGATAAAGGCCATTGACTGTATATATAGCTAATGTATTCCATCACAGACACATCTATATGTCACAGACATGTCTATACATTACAGAAACATTTGTGGCAATTATTACCATTACAACATATTACAATATACAATAATTAAAATCAAAATATTCATCTACAGTTAACTGTAGATGTTATAATAAAACACAATTTAGTGACATCATTTTTATATCATATATAAAAGAAAACATTTGCATTATAAAATATTGTGACCTAGAATAAACAAAAGTGAAATGTCTACATTACTGAAATAATTATTTTACACTTCTGCTGGTGAAATGTCTACTGAGTACTGCTGTCCACACGCTTCTTTAACTGTTGAATGATAACATTGATGTCTGTTGCTGAATCTATTTGTTGTTTACATTTGAAGCAAATATACAGAATTTAACTGCATTTAGAAATGCATGTGACAGAAATGATTGTCAGATGTGACCGGCTCAAAAAGGGCACAGTATAGTGTGGGGGTAGCATCCCTCTTTGCCGTTGAGTTTGTCAGGCATGATCTTTTATGCTTTTAATGCTTTTCTAATAATTGCACAATAGTTTTTTCTGGTATTGAAAGGAAGTACTTAATATCCAAAACGCCTATCGGTTTTGCATTGGCATGTGCTGAGTATGTTGGTTAGATGTGGTTTTGCAGTTCATGTTAATGAGGTCTACTTCCTCTCGTCAGTACTTACAATACCTGGACAACATCCCACAGCGCAGGAGGATGCACACACGCACACACACGCGCACGTGCACAGATGCATCCAGATGCACATACACAGAGACACACACACACAAGCTACGCCCACACAGGGACACACAGAGATGCATCCAGATGCACACACGCACACAAGTATAGATATACGCAGAGCCACACACACACCCACACTTCGTAGCAAGCGCAGAGTGGTGTGGTGCTGGAAGTCTGTGTTTGTTCTGTTATGCCCTGTGGCTGGGATGCCAGCTTATTCCCACAGTCCTGAGCCAAAAGGCTGACAGCTTAAGAATACCCATCACCTTGGCCAGAGCCCGTGCTTTGAGCTCCCTCTGGCACGTCTCTCCTCTGCCAGCTTCCTGCCCCGCTTCTCTCCTCCCTTCTGAAGCTGACAACAAAGACCTTGTCGAGGTCCCTGTTGATGCAAGACCCACTCTTGATCTTGGTCTCTGTGTTTTTCTGCCTGAAAGTTGTGCCACTCCCCCATTTCTGTAAAAAAAATGCACTTATAGATATAGTTGGTACAACACTGAATAAAACTGCAATCGTTATTAGAGTCATCGGACGCCTTTGTTTGTAGGTAAAGAAAAGCGTAACAAAATAAATACAGATACCCTGACGTTCAGTCGTGTTACTGGTAGTAAAAGAGGCAGAAATAGTTGTGAAAGTAACTTGTCTTCACGTTGACTGTAAAGTTGCCTTTTTATCTTCCATCGCCTAACCTGTCACTTTAATATTCATTTACACTTATGGTGAGACAGGAAGGGGGGGGGGGGGGGAAATGTAAAAATTCAAACTTTTGAGCAGCTTCTGTCCGCAGTGACAGTTTTTTTTTTCCTTTTCAACTAATAAAGATGAGTATCCACA
>JABJVR010008952.1:0-10240 GCA_025773905.1 Chitala chitala
ACTAAAAAGTTTTATTAGTCTCTCTGGAAAGGCGTCATCATATTACAAAGTAAGATCACATAATTCTCCACTTAGAGCAGCAAAAAAGAACAAACAACTCCACTTCTACCCATTCCATGTTGAAAGAAGGAACACTCATTACATAAAACAAACAATATCTCGTCAGCTGATGTTAGATCTGTTGTCAGGGCACTGGACAGCAAGATTGTTTATAAGATGTATCAATTTCTGGTGAAATGTTGCTTTACTTATTGATAAACAACCTATAGAGAGGCGGACATTGTTTTTTCTTTTATCTGGAAATATCCATATAACTTTACAGAGAATCCGAATGCAGACACTATTAAGTAAAAAAAAGCTATTTTGTAATTATAAAAGCTTCCCACACCCGGCAGAAACATGATTGAAGGTGTGTTCTGGTTCTTAACTCAACCTTCTCCATCTCTGTTTTCAGGTTTAGTCTTTTTTTGTTCCACATTGTTCTCTATTCCTTCCACAGACAGGTTTTCACTGGGATGGCAGCTGACACTAGAACACTCAGTTAAATGACCAGTTTCAAACTCAGACTTACTTTTCGTTGAACAACGCTGTCTTGAGGTGGGTTGGCGCCCCGCCCTGGGTGTCTCCTGCCCTGCGCCCTATGTGCTCTGGGATGGGCTCCAGGTTTCCCCGCGACCCTCACCAGGACTAAGCGGTTAAGATAATGGATGGATGGATGGAACGCTGTCTTGAGATCTCCCTGGCCCTGTGCTGGAAGAGCCTCCTTCAACTTCCATGAGCCAGTGTCATCTCACGTTGAAGGACAGCTACAGCAGACAGGAGTAAGGAGGCAAAGAGTGCACTCCCACCCTCCTGTCATTTATTCCCAATTTTCCAAGTTAATTTTACTACTGGTATAAGTCAGTCCTGCACCTGTAACCCTGTCTGAGAGAGAAAACTGTCAGAATAATTAAGACAGCAGCGTAATGTGATTTAAGGAACTGGGAAGCTACTGAGCCATGACACAGAATGAGTCATATAACACATGCTGTACTCGTAAGTTTGTCTTATGCCATTAGTTCACTTACAGGGAGGGACGGTGTTAGACAGTATGATTTTGAAAGGAAATTCCATACAAAAAAATCTGGCATTTTGTTTCATGAGCTCTAACACAGAGGACAACACAAATGATCAGTCGGTATTTTAACATGGTATAGGCAAGTCTTTAACTTCTCATGGCAGCAAAGGTTTGTGGAAATAGCCCTGTGCCTATCTATGTTATAAAGTAAATGGTCCACTGTAGCCACACAATGCAGGACACATAAATTGCTCATAGAGACTTCAAAAATAAATTGGAACAAAATGTTTTCTGGAGAAACTACTGGGCGAAATGTTTCAAATTAAGGAAAAGAGTTTTCTGCTTATGAAGCATGTAATGCATTTTCCTCTGAGTGGTCACTACATCCTCTGACGACAAATAAAATTAAATTTTCAGTTTTGGGTGGAATTCTCATTTCGGGTGACAAGGGTTACTGCGTCTGCATTCAAATAAAATCCAGCTTTATTCTTCACACATATTACACAGGTAAGATTGTTTCACTAACGTACTGTATTGTGTACATTCAGCTTTTGTAATTCTTACGCACACATTCCATTTAGAACATATACATAACATAATAATGGCAATTAATGGATCAAGGGAATCTTTCCTCAGTATTGGAACTATAATGCAAATGTTGAACCTACTTTTTACTTATACCGGAAACTGAAAAGTCATAATATATGCTCTTATGCCATTTTACAAACTATGAATCCATAAAGGTCTACTGGCAAAGTGGCCTTCCAACCTATGAATTTTAATAATTATACTGGTGGTTTTCATTTGATATATCACATCTTGAAAACCTTAGTATTGATTTTATGTTTTTATTTTTTTCTACCATTTATGCTAACTTGGTGTAGCCATAAAAATAAATCAAACATTTTTGTGAAAGAATGTTAGTGTTTACTGACAACGTGATATACTTTTGACACCAAATCTGTTTAATGAAATCATTCCTTTTGTTATGTCTACAATTTGTATAAGTAGGTTTATTTAATAATGTGCTAATATCTCCACTTGATAACATAAGAGACCATTATTTTGTAAATCAGCCTACACAGGCTGTTTAAATTTTTTTTTTTACAGTACTTTATTAATCCCAGAGGGAAATTACTTCTCTACATTTAACCCATGCACTGAGGGGAACAGTAAGCAGCCAGCCACAGGTGGCGCTAGCGTTTAAGTGTGTTGCTCAAGACACACCTGGCTGGTCTATAATTTGAGGTGGGAGACTTCCACATCCCAGTCTGATGTTCTGCCCATTGAGCCATCAGGCATCATAATAGTCTAGAATTAAAATCATATGTATATCAAACACTATAAAATCATAACTATGTCAATCACTGCAGATCTGTTTAAACTAGATATAAAATAGAAGTCAAATTTTTTATTTTATTTTTATTTCAGCACTTCAGTAGGCTTCACTATATATAAATACACATCTGTTGGGGACAGTGAATATTACAAACTGATTTCTGTAATCTCACCTACTTGGAAAATTGTATATATCGGAATCAAAAGGCTATATGGAATGTCTGAAAGCAAGAAGTCTAGTAATAATTGCAATACAAAGTACATACATCCTATGCAGGATCATGAGGGTGTGTGTAGCCTAACCCAGGCAGCTAGGAGCACAAGACAGTGGACATCTGAATAAAGGTGCCAACCCATCATAGAGCACATTCACAGACAACAACAGGCAATTTGGAAACACCAATCAACCAACATACAATGCATATCTTTGGACTGTGCGAGAAATTGGAGTACCCAAAAGAAACCCAAGAAGCACTGGGTGAACATGCAAGCTGCATGCATCCAGAGCAGACGTGGAACTCAAACCCACACTGCTAGAGGTACAACACAGCAGCTGTGAGCCACACAGTATGTAAGCAAGCAGGTACAAAAAAAAAAAAAAAAACACCATACTGTACATATATTTCTTGTTCACAACTTTCTAATTTCTAGAATTTTCTACCTGATCCTGCTGAAGGTGTCTAGCTGTTTAAGTTATTTAAATCTAAGATATGTAAAGAAAATAAGTACACTGTACCAATAAATATAGAGGTAGATTATTTTCATTATTGTTATTATAAGCAAATCACTTATAAACAGAAACAAAAGTAATAGAAGTAATAATGTCCCCAGCACACTAAACAAACGTACCAGCATCGCAAATGAGAAAAATAGCAAGTTAAATATTTATCACAAAACTTCCCCATAATCAAAACACAACGCATAAAATACAATCTAAGATTGTATTTGGCGAGTGAACTTCTTAACATCTCTGTGCAGAATGTTTGTCTGTGCTAAGGTGGCTTGATGGGTAGAACATCAGGCTCGGATGCAGAAGTTTCCCGGTTCAAATCCCAACTACCTGGTGTGTCTTTGAGCAAAACACCCAGCGCTAGCTCAATGTAACCTATATGTGAAATGTAAGTTGCTTTAGATAGAAGTGTTTGCCAAATGAATAAAATGTAAGGGACGCTACAATTAATGGCTCTTCCTGCAGCAATGAACATGACAATGCAACTACTTATTATTATAATATACCTAAATAGCTGCTAGTCTGGAGCCACAGTTATGGCAGCCATGGTGGCTAACTTGACTGCCGTTTATTTCACTGTTGGCATTCAGTACTGCATCTTCATTTGGGATTTCAGTTTTCACTAAAATTTCTGGAGATTCTGTTGAAGTTCTCAGTTTTCAAATGGAGTTTTAGAAGTCTGTCGCTTCAGTCAGTTCACCTTGGCATTTCTTTTACATTTCCTACACCTTGGGTTATCTATTTAAAAATTCTAAGTTTGACCAAAATTTGAGTCTACTTCAGCAAGTACATAATGCCCAGGTCTTTGCAGAGATATCACCACATGTCCCTGAGAGCAGAACAATGTGAAAATAAACTCAAGCTAACTGTTGTCATACTTTATTACAACTAAAACAGGCCTTAAAGGATTAGTCCAATGTCAGTGCTCTCTTCTTCAAATATTATATCAAATATTACAATGTTTTGTTGAAGTCAGTCACAAACTGACTTTCTGAATCAGCTCATAAGCTTTCTGTTAGCGTGCTGTTAAATAATTCAATTTTTTAATCAACTCTCCAGTATACAGGTCAGTGTTATTTACTGATTTTTCTCCCTAAGATATCATCACATTCCATTCAGCTGAGCTTTACCTTGTAACTGGGTGTAAAAACCTGATAATTAGCTATAATAGACACATATAAAGCTGTTTCCTTAAATTGTGTGTTTTCTTAGTGGGTTATTTGTCAACAACTAAAGCCACGTTTTGACATTGATATTATTTTATGAAAACGTTTTGGAATACTAACAAAAGAGAGGAGCATTATCTTTATCATAAAATTCAGTCATAATAGAATAAAGACAATTGAAATTAACTCAAAAATTAACCTGTCATTGGCCTATTGCATGTGACAGACAATTTGATTTTTGCAATTTGATTAGTAGGGGAAGAATGTGTCAATCTATCTTTTATTAATGAGTTTACACTAATGTCTGCTTTTGTAATTTGCCACTGGCATTTTGTTTGATGAAAGAAAAGATTGTGGAGGTGCAGAAAAAGCATTAACTACTGCAAACTGTCTTCATACACGTCACTAGAATGTGTCGTACACCTGGCCAATAACTGTCTTATAGGTACTTTATCTCACACACACACACACACACACACACACACACACACACACACACACACACACACACACACACACACACACACACAACAAGCCAGCGGTGGACTCAGGCTGTTTGAAGGGCAGGAGTAAAAACAGGGCACATATGGCGTCCAACCCTAACTCTAGTTCCAGGCCAACAAAGGGGTTGGAATATGGCAGTTGTGGACTGTTTAAAGGGCACCTGTACTAAAGATTAAAAAAAAATACAACCCAGCCCCCCCCACCCCAGTAAAATCGTATGCCATGTATGGTGAAGCACTCTTCATCCTGATTTAACATTATGTTCGTCAGTTAAAGTCAGTCCAGTTTTCTCACTTGGAAGGGCACCCAAAGGGCATGTCAACAGTTTTTTTTTTCTTGCTTTCCAGAAAGGAACCCATAGAGGACCTCAAGTTTATCCAATTGTAAGGGCACCTTTTGTGACACTATATCACATTTGGTCCACTGGAGAGGCATCCAGTAGGACAATTCTCCACATTCTCACACATGGACAGACACCTTATACAGCAGTGCATCACATTTTACTCACTCGAGGTGCACCTTTTTGGGTACTTCATTGTGCTGTCTTGCTTCTTAGGAGTACCCTTTACAGCATTGCATTCCAATTTTCTCTACTGAAAAGGGCACCCTTTGGAAAACTTGATCACATAGGTGTGGCATAGAAGGCACGTCATAATTGCATCCTTTTCCATTGGAAGGGTACCCATAGAGACCACTGAGACCATAGTAAGGACATGTAATAGGGCACTATGTCACATTTTCTCCAGTGGAAGAGCACTCATTAAGACGTTTCATCACTTTTTTTTTGCTTTAAAGTTTGTCATACTATCTCAGAAGAAGGGGGTACCAGCTCTCTACCATATTTTTTTCCATGTGAAGGGCAGCCAATAGTGGCATTTTCACTAACTAAAATTGAAATGTAACAGTTTTTTCTCATCCAAGATCCAACACTACCATGTTTTTATAACAAAAGGGGAACTCAAAAAGTGTGTAAATATGTAAAACAACTGTATGATGCAGATTTCAGTGCCCAGTTAAGCTGCCATATAAATTCAGACAGTACACCATGCTTTGAGTCCAATTAAACAGCATCCTTTGATCTTACAAAACTCTTTGATACCCTTTAATATGGAGCATGATCTGACCAAGGTATAAAAGATATTAGTTGAGTTTTGATAACAGATCGTGTTGTCTACATTTTTAAATGTACGCTGACCTATCTGTACATGTACTTATTCACTCCTATATTAAAACTAATAAACATAGTGGAACCACAATGGCACTAAAGCTGTGAAGCACATTGTGCTGTATCTTTTTATAATGAGACATGTTGTGGAAGAGCCTCCTTCGACTTCCATGAGCCATGTAACATCTTACGTTAAAGGACAGACATGAATAAATACAAGTCAGGACCAGGAGAATACATTTTAGGTATCTACTGTATAAAGTCATTATAATTATTATGGCATAAAAACATTGTGACAATTAACCAGATTTAAGATTGTATGTTCAAGTTTATATTCCATTCATTCATTTTTGGATGAAAATGATAACATTTAAATTGAGAAAAAAAAGATAAATTTGGACAACAGTATAGAGGATGTATCTTTTGAAGTCAGTAACATTTTGTACTGGTCCTCTCTGAGACCTCTTACCTCGCCTCTGGAGTTACAGGCGAAAAGTTACTGAAGTGGTGAAAGCAATCAGTTTCAAATTCTGGTTTCCTTGCAAGGGTTTCCCTAACAAAAATGTTACTTAAATTAAAAATATTAATTAAAATTTTTAAGGCTCAATTAAATAATACATCACAAGAAACACGTAAGTACCATATAATGAAATAAGTACGTTTAAACAAGCGTAGACAATTTAAAGGATAGCAAATCGTGAAAAGTTGATGCTGAAACGTTATAGGTACAGTATAGGCTCTGACAGGTGGTGGGAGTGAATTTCTTATACCTTTCCATGTGCATAATGCTTGCTGTCTATTTGCACAGCTAAAGCATTCGTCTGTCTTTGAAAAGAGTGATGAGAAACGAGATGATTCATTCTTCCCGGCCCTTTCATCCATCACTTCAGATCATCCTCAACGTCTCCTGTAACAGGTGATTTCTCAGGTTAGAGATGTCATATTGATGGTAATGAGAACATTTGGGTCAAAGTTCCTTGTATGAGTTAATGAAAAAAGGGAATCTTTAATGAAAAATTTGTAAAGACAAGGCTGCTGTATTAAATAGGCATCCAGTTCTCCTTGCAGGGTGAAAGACATTGGTAATTTATGCTATTATCTGTCAGAATTGCTGCACAAGACTGCTGTGTTGCATTACTGTCTGAAGAGAGGTGACATTACTAGCGAATGTTTCATCAGGAACGGAAGTAGCTGCAAGATTCTGTCACATTGAAAAATGATATGACCATTTCCCCCAAATGAATCAGGCAGCATTTACAGAGATTGAGAAATTGTGTTAATTGTTTCATTAACTTTGCAATGGGTTGGAGCCCTGTCCAGTGTGCACCTAAAATGGAATAATCTGTCGAGCGCCTGTGACCCTACACAAAATGAGTGGCTGGGAAGATGGATGGATGTTTCATTAAATGTTGATAGCAGCAACTACAGCAATAACTGTCACAGTATTGTTTTGAAACGTGTTCTCATGACATAGAATTTCATATTTTCTCACCTCAAAAATGTTACAATGTTGCCAAGTGAAACAAACATGTTTCTGCTTCTTTTTCTGTTCAACTTTGCCTTGCGGATTAACGTAAATTTTTGCTGCATAAAAATAAAATGACAAATGCAGGGAAATTTTAATTTTGTCAAAAAAAAAAAAAATTCTGAAAAGCATAAAATTGTGATTTCCCATAAATAAAAGCTTGCTACAGATTCTGCCATTTGCTTTGCTGTTGAATGTGGAAAGTAAAACTAAGAGTTTAGAAAACAAAACATTTCTCTTGCTATCTTTCCCCTTGTGAGAGGAAACTGTCTTGGAACAGAGCTGGATTATGAAATGGTTCACATCTTTTGTGTGGAAACTTGTGGAATAAATATTATTATTTAATTTTAAGTGACAATCTCAGAATACTCAGGGAGTAAACATACTAAATAACATTTTCCCAGTAAATCACATGCAGAAAAACCAAGTCAGGGATTATCACTTCTTTGATCTAATGCAATATTGACATGAGACCAGTCCTTTCCTAAACACCAGCTCCATAACAGAATATTGTTCCCCTGTGATATATACATTGCTATAAACGCACTCCCATGTCCTTGTACTACTGTCACTATTGATAAGAAAATTTGACTAGACCGTAAAATTTTAATTTCATTATGCCTTTTTTTTCCACTAAGAACAAGAACACAGTTCTTTCATTTTCCTGCTCTGTCCCTTAAATCTCTCATGGATATATGAATGTCATTCCACCTTGATGTTCTTCCATTAGCCTCCGCACCATTCTCTTCACGGCGTTCTTCTGTATGCCAGCCTACTGTAACCCAACAGAGATGCTCAGAGTCTCCTGAACTTCAAAAGAGGCCCTTTTATGATAGACAACAGAGCAGGGCACAGTACTTGATGTATGCAGAGAAATGGCTTATTTTTGACATTTTCAGAGAAAGGAATAGGGAGAAAAATGTCATCCTTTTGATCTTTCCTTGATTGCTCATTTCACGTTGGCTCAGACACCACCTGCGCAGGCACCAGCTGCCTGGTAATGACAAACAGGAGCTCCAAACCAGATTTATCAGGGGAATGAACCCACCGGAAGGATGTAGGGGTCACGTAATGAACGTTCTGTGATGTTGCTCACCTCTCCAAACCATTGCATATGGTGCTTCCTGCAGAGAAAACTAGGGGGCCCGGTGCAGGTCGCCCCAGTTCTATCAGTCCTGCCTGCTTCTGGAAGACACCACGCAGTTTGTACAGACCACTTCACAACATTGAAGAATAAGCACCTGGCGTGTTAGCGATGGGAAATTGAAATCACAGACGTTTATGTACATATAAGAAGTGTTAGGGATGCTGTCTTGCTGAGCTGTTGCTTGCATGACTGGGTATCTCTAATGATATATCACAGTTATATGGTTCCTTGTTGGAACTAGTTCACAGTATTTCATTTAACCTCTGTGGCATGGGCTGTAGGTGGATCATGCTTTCTGATAGTCACACTGGCCAAAACGGAACAACTTCTGGCACTTCCTGCAGTAGCTTGGATGACTTATACTAGAAGCCACTTTGTTATTTCAGTGTCTTTTAATTTCTGTCTTCCACCGTCTTGGGAATTTAGGCTTTTGCCTTACCTTTGAGGGTCCTTCCTTTCACAGTGTTTTATTCTGGAACCTATTACATCTGACTAATGTAAAAACTGGGTTGTGGGATTTCTTTCAACCAAAGAAATACATTTAAACTGCATAGAGAGTTAGGTTAGAACTAAAGTTTTATTTTGTTTCTTGGAGTCCAACAAAAATATATTAATATAGCAACTCCAGATCTGATGCAGAGCTACTTTCTCATTTAGCATCAGAAGTAAAATTAAGCTGATTTTCTTTCCTCGAAATTACTTAACACCAATTAAAACTAGACATCCTTATACATTGCAGAGCTTGTCTCTTCCACCCTACCCCCAGTATCCTCATTATCGGATGGCACAAATAAATTGTTTTACTTATGGCAATTTTCCAGTTCTGTGATCCTGTGGGTATCTGAAATACAGTCTGATTTTTTTAAGACTCAACGGTTGCTTCAGGTCTTTCCAGTTTTTTTTTTTTTTTCCCCGGCTGTTGGCTTTAGGCTCAAGGAGAACAGAAGGTCATAATTATTATTTTAAAAGTCGGATCCACATAGACACATGAAACGTGTGTGACTTGGTGCCGCACTGAGGTATTAATGATTCACGAGTGGTGAGGTGGGCTCCAGAAGGCTGCCCTTCTTCATCTTACTGCGCTGATGTGTCCTGTCCAAGTGACACGGAACACCGAATGACAGCTCTTCCTGTAAGTGTCCTCCACCTTCTGCAGTGCTTTCTGAACTGATTAACTGTTTCTAAAGGAACGTAACATATTACAGAATGGCAAGACTCAACAGAGCCAACCTCTGAGGCTGTAAGAACAGTTGCTGAAAGCGTTCAAACAAGGACTAGTTTATAAGTAAATTGTTAGATTGTTGAGACTGTACTTCATGTCTGTTAATGGTATATAAACACAGAACATGCACTGTATACATACACATACATACAGAACATGCACTGTATACGTATACGTATATACAGAACATGCACTGTATACATATACATACATACATACATTCAGAATATGCACTGTATACATATACATACATACAGAACATACACTGTATACGTATACGTACATACAGAACATGCACTGTATACATATACATACATACAGAACATGCACTGTATACGTATACGTATATACAGAACATGCACTGTATACATATACATACATACATA
>JABJVR010008953.1:0-10240 GCA_025773905.1 Chitala chitala
TCTATGTTGGGGTCTCTTTTGCTATCTGTTTTAGTTTCTATTTTGGGTTTTAGAAACAGCGTTTTGTGTGTGTGTGTGTGTGTGTGTGTGTGTGTGTGTGTGTGTGTGTGTGTGTGTGTGTGTGTGTGTTTACTAAATAATCGATAGTATATTATTTAGAGTCACAGACTTTTATTTTCACAGACACTTTGCCATTTCTCCCACAATGCCTTGCTGTGTGCAAAATAAATTGGGGGAAAAACACACTTTCCCAAAGTGTTTCTTGCTATTCTGAAATGACTATGTGTGATTTGAGAGAAGGATCTATTTCAGGTAATAGAGTAAAACAGAACATATTATGTATACCGGAAAAGCTCAGCATTCTGCAACGAGAAGTGCAAACCATATTTTGCAATGTAAGTGATACAAACAGGCTAGCAAAGGTTATATTTTGCTGTATATATTTAGACATCTAAAAAAGTTCTGGAAGAAAATGGTTAGATAATAGTTCAGCTTGCAGCAAGCTGCATGCATCGCTGCCTAACAATGCAAATTTACATGAAAATGTATAACTTTGGTGTTTTGCCAACACAGCATGAATGCTATGGTGAATGTTTTCATGTAGTGTTCCTACATGAATGGGCAAAAAGGTATAATTCCACACTGGTTAATTACAATCTATTGCATTGTTTCTGTCAAAGATTACCTCTGCTCAAGGTTCTAATTTCCCTTGTTATGAAAGAAGGGTAAGTGACGGGGTCAGTTTCAATTTGGGTGTCTTTATAGCCAATTAAATGTAATTAACTCACCCTCCACTATGCCTATGGCTATGACTGTGATAAAATACATATTATCTTGCATTAATTCACTTGTTTTATATGTGTTGTACTGCATACAGTATCCTTGGTCTCATCAGGATGTTGCGATTAGTGTTGCTTTAAGTAGGTATAATAACTAGTTTAATGGTTAAACGCGGCCTTTTAAGATGAACGACTTCTTTGTAAGCACCTAGAATGTTTTCTTTTGTACTCTTGAGCAAATTTCTTAATTTATAAATAAAGCATTGTGTTTTTGATATCAATCGATTGATCAATCGGTCGTTTTTTTAAAGCGCGTTTAAAACATCTGAGGATGACAACGTGCTACAGAATCAAAAGGTGACATATGAGTGACAAATCAGGAGAAGAGAGGAAACATACCGACTGTTGGACCTGAGACAGAATTAAAGGCCAAAGAGTAAAAAGTTGTTTTCAGTTGAGTTTTAAAGAAAGTCCATGTTGGAGCTGTTCTAACATAGTCTTGGGGCTGCGATGGCAAAAGTGCAGTCAGCCCTTATCTGGACACTGGAGCAACCAGAAGCAGCTGGTCAGATCATCTTCAGTGTCAAGAGGAGGACTGGAGACACGATGTCAAAATCGCAATGATGACGTGGTGCCAAACCATTTAAACTTTTTAACACAAACAATAAAATCTTGAAATTGATGCCGCAAATTTTAGCCCATGAAGAGAGGCTGGCGCAGGTGAAACATGGGCCCATTTACACGTACCCGTCAAACGTTGAGCGGTGGCATTTTGTGCCAGCTGTAAACGCGAAAGTGATATCTGACGGGTTCCAATACGTAACGAATTACAATAATCCAGTCTAGAAAAGATAAAAGCATTGATTGCTCTCTCAAAATCGTTAAATGAGAGAAAAGGTTTACTTTACTTGAAATTCTTAACTATTAAAAGCTGGCTTTGACAACTGAATGTATCAAATTTAAAGGTCTTACCAAATATTTCTCCCACGTTCCTAGTATCAGATTTAACACAGAATGCCAACAAATTGCAGGGCAGTGTTATTAGAGAGGCCTAAGAGGATTCACAGAGGTGAGCAGAAATCTTCTATTTGTGGGATAGGATTCAAACAATGTAAAACCATTCTTTCAATACCCGCACACTGGTCAATATGTGCGACAGGAATGTCACTATCCGAGGTGTCTAAAGCTGCAGTCAAATCTAGTAGCACAAGGATAGCACAATCCCCAGAGCCAAGTATTAGGAAAAGATAATTTAATACTTTTATAAGTGCTGAGTCTGTACTGTGGTAAAGTTTAAAGCCAGATTGGAATATATCACTAACCCACTTATATCCAAAAATTACCTCAATGGAGAGAGGATGTTTTTTTTTTTTTTAGAAAATCTTTAGGGAGAAATTTAATTTAGATATTGGTATAAAGTTTCCCAGAACTACAGCATAAAGGTGTGGCTTTTTATTAACAGATAGGTACTGTATGTTTGAATATAATAAAACAATGTTAAAGTTAGGGGGGCATGGTAACTGAGTAGTTACAACTGTGTGTTTGTGTGTGTGTTTGTGTGTGTGTATGAGTGAGTGATTGTACACTGTGATGGGTTGGCACCCTTTTTCAGGGTGTCACCTGTCTTGTGCCCTTAGCTACTGTACCCGGGCTAGGCTCCAGGCCCCCACGACCCTGCACAGGATAAGTGATATGGAGAATGAATGGACCTGTCAAATTTGATTTGGACAAAGGTATAATCTTGCCAACTTAATTTAAATGTTGCATTCAATAAGGAAGGATTTGTCGGTGACATCTGTAACTATTTACAGTATTTTTTATTGAGAGGCAGTTCAAAAAAATGTGCTAATGTGGCACTCATTGTAAAATTACAGTCTCATTGGTAATACCCTGATTTGCCCAGGATGACAGATTTTGTCATCTGAAATACTGCTTTTTGAGCACTCTGACGTCATCATGCCAACAGTTGGGTTGAAATGTGAAAGCTGAGTTTGGTTAGGGTGACCCAGATACAGTGATTAATGATGAGCCCAGTTTCAGCCTGAAGTGCTTGTGTAATGTAGTTTACTATTTGACTGTCATGAACAATGAGGCAACTATTATCTACTTCTACTCATCCGTGATACATTCTGGATGTGAACGGCAGTGTAGGACATCACACATCCAGACTCTGCTGGTGCTGACAGTGTCCTCACTGTTTCTGTTGCATAGGTGTTTCCTGGATAATTTTGACAGTCATTATACTGTATTTTTTCGTTTCTTCTATTTAGATTATGAGCAGGGAACAATTTTATGCTCATATATTCCCTTGAATTATGGAAGTCTTAAATGTAGATTGTGTAAAAATTTATTGTAACTTCACAAAATCAAATGTTCTTTTTTTACCTTTTTTCTCTTTCTTTTCAAGCAGCCCAAGACCTCACTACAATTTACATCATGCATTATTGTCTGACCATTTACTTATTTGCCTTGAAATCTTAGTACCAAGAGCTGAGAGCACCTCTGTGGAGCTGGTCCACAGGTTGTCCATTTATCCAAAGCAGGACACCATTGAAATAAGACTTTTCAACACGCCGCATGCTTAATTGCGTATGGCAGGCTTTGAAAAGAACCAATTTTTCCCCCTGCTTTCAAGCACCAACAATACAATGCGTTGGAAAGGCTGGTGCTCCATATGTTGGCAATTAGTATAGCAGAACACTGTGCCACCAAATCACATTGTAAATGCACCAGTATAAAGTTACAAGTCATAGCCTTTTATTACTGCATGCAGAAATAGCACACGTTGAACAGTTGCCTTTACCGGGTAATTTAATGTCATCTTGTTCACAACCCCATAAAAGAGTAAATGTGTACAGTATTGTACCTTTGTGTGTGAGCACACAGTCCACTCCACAGATCTCTGGCCACTTTATAACCATCTCAAGCCTCTGTACAGATCGTTTTCACCTCTGTGTCTGACACGGGTTTATTTATTTTGAAGTAGAAGTAGACAACTCAAACTTGCTTTTAATCTTTTCTGATGTCAAAATAGCCACAACTTAATATTTGACATGAAAACATTGGACCAAAGATGTATACATTTGTATTCAGAGCTGTGTTGTTAAATGTAAAATAGTTGTTTGTATGGTTAAAATTTAAATGTATAGTTTAAAGAAATGCAACAGCAGGATAAAAACAGTCCGGAGAAATTAACCAGAGCATTTTGAAAATGTTCACATATTTCGTTTTGGAGGAGTGCTGTTTCATTTTTCGACAAACAAATACACACACACACAAATAAATGTGCAGATAGATAAACCTTCACAAGCACTGATGTAGAGACACACACGTGTAAACGTGCAATAATATCAAATGTACATGCACAAGCAGCATGCGTGTTTTTGTTGTAAATTACATATGAATGACTAAGGAGAGATGTGGACTTGTCTGCATGGTGACGTGTATCTGCCAGCATGTGGGCTGGGGGAGACTTGATTTGGCTGCAGCTGAGACTCAGGCCATCACTCTCAGTGGGCCACTTGAGCTGACATTCCTACTTATGTAAAACAGTCATTCCCAAGACGCCATCAGCATCAATTTGCGAGGCCTGTTTCTTAGCCTCCTTCCCATATCTGGGTGAAGCTGCATGTTAGCCTCTGTGCGCAGTTGCAGCACAATGAAATGGATATGGCACTTCACAAAAACACATTAAGTGCTTTTGAAGTGGAGATAAAGAAACAAAGGCATCCCACTCAGGTTTAACACGCTGCGGATCGAGTAAGCACCATCCGTCATTCCTCGTTAAGCAATACCCCCTTGTCACTTCTGCTGAGACTTTCTCTGCTTCCTGCACACATGGTCTGGGTGCCCAAGGTAGGCACACGCATTCATAGCATTTTTGTAATTTTGCATTTAGTTGATGTAAAACTACCAGCTAATGATATTTTGCAACGGTACACTGGGCATATGTATCTAATAATGCAAATGCGTCGCATTCAGAGAGGGTATCTAGTCGGTATTTGGTTCATTGCGCAAATGCAGGAGTGTGTACATAACCACTAGGACAAAATACCTTCTGTTTATGGTACAATCACAGTGTCTGTCATTCCAAATACCGACACCAGAACCCGTGACATCTCCTGACAGCTATGCTTAGCTTTTGTTATAGTTCTTGTTAAGGACTTTTTTAAATGCTTTGCTTTCCTCTTCTGTACTGCATATCTGAGTTGTAGCTTTCTGACCATTTAGGAAATCCTTTCCTTCTGCCTGAAACGGTTATTTGGATATGAACATTATTGAGTGCTTTCACAGATAGAGCACTGCTGAGAAAAAGATACTGAGAACTACAATGAGGGGTGTGTGGTTTATAAAGCCTTGTTCTGCTTGGATCAGTTCTCCTTATTTCTTTGCTAAGGAGTTTCATGCAAGGGTATTTCTTCAAGAAACTTCGTATCTGCAAAACTATCTTCCTTTTCAGTGGATATGTCTTCACCTGTGTGTGTGTGTGTGTGTGTGTGTGTGTGTAATTAAGGTTGCACCTCTGATTGGTCTGTGGCTCTTTCTAAAGATGTTGGGGGCGGAGGCACGAGGCCGCTGCCTACACAGGGCATTTGCAAAAGTGCAGCACAACTGTGCCCACAAAAAGATGAATAATTTATGTGCACTTTTTCCCACAGATCATTGTGTTTGAGCTGAGCTTCTGAGTCTCATTCAGCTATAATTAGTTTATGTCTCCAGAGTTTTTCGAGAAAGAACGGGGACCACAAAATGTAAATGTGCATCTAAACTCTTGTGATGGAGAAATCCTAGTGAACAGCACATTAGCCACGTCGTAAATTTGACGTGTTTGCGCATGCCTGCCTGCATAAATCAATGCAAACTGAGTGGGATTTGCATGTGGGATTTGAAACTAGGCTGGATAACAATGAGCCTTTTAACTGTTTATAAGGTCACCCTTAGCAGTTAAATGTACCCAGGGTAGACTGTGGTAAGTCCGGTGTCACAGACACTGTATTTGTCATATATAACATTACAAATTCAAAATATATACAGGTATACTTCATTCGGTTCTCTAGACAAGTGAGGCTGCTATCAGAAAATTTTTAAAAAGACTGGCCCCATTTTGCAAGATTATGGAGCACTTTTGAAGATAGACTCAAGACATCGATTTTGGGGAGACTTCCAGAACTTCTGGGAGACTTGGTTTGCTTTTTAGAATTAAAGGGTAGTAACTGAGAAGGAAAGGCAGAAGGCCAGTTTCCTCTACAGGATCTTCAGCTCATCTCTGACTTGCAAGCATGTGGTTGGCTGCTTTTGAACTATCACCTCAAAAATTTCTAAACTAAATCTGCAGTAGTCTCATGGTTGTTGCCCTGTGTGATATCATGCAGATCTGTAGCACATGTGGACGGCATGCAAAACGCATTTGATCTTATAACAACTGCAGTCTGACAAGTTTCTCTAAGACAACTTTGCTTATAAACATGGTTTTGAGAGACTTCAAGACAGAGCAGTTGTATGTGTTGTGAACAGGTGGTAACAGCGATGAGGACAGTGGCAGGAATGTAGGATGATCGGGAAGAAAAAAGTACTGGTGTCACATGGATTTTAATCAAAATTTTAAACAGTTGGCAAAGCCACAGCAGCAGAAGTTTGTGCATTTGTGTGTGCATACTCTGATGCATTTGTGTAGGTCAAGGACGTGCAGACCTGAGAACAGACCCAAGAACAGGTTGGTACTCTCGGCCCGTGCTCCAGTGCACCAGTCTCCAGTCCTATACTTTTTTTTTGTGCACAAAGAGTGGTCATGTGATCAAATACAGAAATCTATCCTGGGGAAAAATATCATCTTCATAAACACATCACTAAGAGAGACTGCCGCTAGGTCCTCCTACCAAATGTCATGCCAAAACATTTTCCCCACAGTCTGCACAGGCACTGTCACCAGGCTGCCTGCCAGGTCCCCAGTGCACCTCACATAGAGATAAAGGCAGCTGCTAGTCCATAGTCTGCAGCAGTCGGCAAAATGATGAGGCATACCGGGGGGGGGGGGCATTCTGGGGCGCAGACCTTATACACACACCAGTACTGGACAGCAGACAGATAGACACAAATGCAAGTTGGCCAGCAGCATCATCCTGCAGGATCGAAGCTCGTTTCCCTCTCATCGTGTCTCGTGCACAACTCTGGGTCATAAGCCTGGGCCCAGGTCCAGCTGGACAGCACTCCCTTAAACATGCAAGCAAAACCTTCTGCTCTGCTAAGAGGAAACATCAGCGGTAAGGAAAATAGGATTCAGTCATTGTTTCTGTAATTAACACCACATCCTTGTCTTTGGAATAGCTACTTGTAGAGTCATTGTGATTCAGAGCCGTACTTGGACGAGATGCCGGATCTCCACCTTGCTATTACACTTTCACACATTGACTGTAGTTAAAAATAAACTAGAGTCACCAGTTAACCAAACCCACCTGTCTGTGGGCCACAGTAAGAGACTGGAGAACGCAAAGGAAACCCACAGAAGCATAAGGAGAACAGTGTCTGTTATAAAAGGAGCGATGCATTTGTACATCAAAGGACTGGTGAAATGGTTAGAGAAAAAAGTCACAAATAAAGGATAGTAAAATCAATTTCTGCTGCGTAAATAAAGTTGGATGTTAAAAAAATTAGCATTGCATTTTTGTAATTAAATTTATTGATAGTATCCCTATTTAAATATTTTTAATTACTCTGAGTTGTTAGAATTTGAATAAGATTCTTAGAAATGTACCCAGCATTCCTATTAAATTAATTGAACTGAAATTGACACCATCTGTGTGCTGCTAATGGAAATTGCTTTGTCAACAATCAATCTCTGCCTCTTTCAACATTCTTTGTATAATTTTTGCCCTCGGATAAAGTCAAATAAATTTAACAATTTTATAGAGAAAATAAAACCAGGATCATAATTCAGGATTAAAGCCTGATCTTTAATTAAGTGTTAATTTTCTCTGCACTGCTGTTGAGGTTCAGCCTCATTTGACTTAGCATGAGCTGCCTATTCACAGAAAGGAAAAAAAAGTAATAAGGTAAGAGAATTTTTACTGCCTAGTATTTCTACATCATCTTTCAAATCTTAACCAATAATTTCGTTATTTGGAAAGAACAATTACAATGATATTTAGGAGAAATTTAAAATTTCCCATTAAAAAAAACCAGCGTATTATTATTATTATTATTATTATTATTTTGTAGATAAATGAGTGCATAAATGAAAAACCACTGAATACATTCGACACAACTGTTATTGTGGTACTTAATCAAAAAAAATTATAATAATAACAGCATACACCAGGATTTATGGTAATCAAAGGAACAAACAGACTTGCTATCACTTGCTGAGCTATTATGTTATGTTTCTAACGAGTGAGTTGTTAGAAGAGTAAAAATCCCACAGCTATAATGCTATAGTTGCTTTTAACAAAGTGGTGAATGAATGCAGAAATAAGCATTTTTACAGCTCTACTGAAGTATTAGTAAACAATTGAAAATAGCAGTATCTCTGGAGACCAGAATCCCTCCTGTTCAGTAGTGTGTGTCTCACCCTGCCCTGGCTCACTCCCCATTATTGCACTGTGTATAATTGCTGTTGATGTGTTTTAGTGTTTTAGTTCTTGGTTTTGAGCCTTTGTACCCATCCATGGCACAGGATTTCCGAATGTGTTCCAGTCCAGCAACAATGATAGTAATACAGTGCCAGATTTGGCTTCTTAGGACCCCCAGCCAGCAGGGGGCCCCACTACAGCCATACAGAAAAATATGTTAACATATGTTAACATTAAAGACATGTTTGAATTGATAACCCGCTGATACACCAGACAATGGTGATAATTGAAACATTTATTAAGTCTACCAGTATTAATTGGTTTAGTAGGAGCGTGTGACCACACAAGTTGACCCATTGTGAAAACATGTTGCCATGGGAGATGATGCTAACTCCACTCCAACGTTACTCAGCTCCTGCTCATTTGTGCACACAACATGAGGCACAACTTTGGACTACCAGATACATTTACATTTAACAGGAAGTTGACAAATACATGTGTTTAGCATTCGGCCATCTTTTCCTGTGTCACAAGGCACGCCAGTTACAGCACGGGCCTTCACAGACAGGAAGACAAATTTAAGAAGACTCATCATATGTCATAGAGAACAATGATAGTTTGGGTATTTAATGTTAATCAGCAAAGTACTGAAAGCCATTGTAAAACAATAAATAAATTTAAAACCACGGCTACGACCATAAATTGAATTCATATTGGTGGGCAAAGTCCTGTGCAATAATAAAGTAGTAAAAAAATAAATTAAATAAAAAAGTAATATTAACTAATTAACACTGTTGAACAGTTAGTTGTAAGAACTCAAAATTTTGGCAGGAAATATTAATAAGGCCACAAGAAACCACAAAAACCTATAGGTTAGCTTAATTTGGCTTTATCTTTTTATTTATTTTATTTTAAACATGCAAAACAAAAAACAGCAGGTAAACAATACAATGAAAAAAACAAACTCCAGAATCAATAACCCAAACCTAGATAAATATTAATTTAAATAAGTGATCTCATATATACATATTTCAAAAGCAGTAGTTAGAAGCAGGAGTAGGTATATACTAATCTAGTCCTACCCCTTTTCTTATTCCCAACTTCTTTCCATATTGTCGTATACCCTTAAACACACACCAAGGACAAAGAATGCTGCCATCACAAGGATGTGAAATATAACAAAATATTGTTTTTCTATGTCATGCAAGATCATTACTCAAACATCATATTAATTCAATGTGTGCACGGTAAAAAAATACAGTATACAGTAATGTTCTATGCCCTACACCAAAAACATCAAAATGTACACCAATCTTACCCCTCCTCATCTCTATATTTTGTGAGAAGGATCGCTTTGTATTTAATTTTCAATTGCTTTATGTTTGGACATTAATTCCTCCCTCAAGCTGTTCCACAGTTTGACTCCACCAAAAGATATATAGAAACCTTTCTTTGTTGTGCTAATGCAGTGAATTTTTAAATTTAACTTGCCCCTTAAATTGTAACCCCCTTCTCTCTCACTGAAAAAATTTTGAATGCCATAACAGATTGTTCCTTACTTTATTCATAAATACAGCAGTTTTAATTTTCACAAGCTCAAAGAATTTTAACATTTTTGACTGTAGGAACACTGAGTTGGTATGATCATTTTAGTTGCTTAATTAACTGGTTCTCCAAAATATATTTTGTAATGGATTTGTAGTATTTCTTTAAAAAAAAATCACACAAAATGTATGATTCTAGACTAGGATCATAGATCATAATAAACATTATTTACAGTCCTCTACAGTTACATCCAAAGGGGGGGGGGGGGGGTACTCTGGGTGTCAGTAACAGTAACAAGGCAACCCACGCAGATGGTGCCCAGTTGGGCCCCCGGTACACAAATGGGCAGAG